>JASDQU010949905.1:10394-32332 GCA_032191745.1 Picea mariana | reverse complement strand
AAATCCATAGAGCTATAGCAAGATTGAATTCTCACATCCATATACTAACCAAGAAACAAGTTAATATGAAGTGGTGGAGTATCAAACACATGATAAGTTCTCAAAACAACATACACAACAATCAATCACCATGAAATAATAACTTTTACCCTAGAGACCCAAATGGGAAAACTAGCTTCGAATGGGGGCTCAATTCTTCATTTTGGCAATATCTGGTTACAATACTTCCATGGCTCTCTTTTCCTCTTCCTCCCTCAACCAAAAATACCCTTTTAGAATGAAAGTGAAGGAATAAATAGGGAGATTTGGGTGGGGGGTTGGTGGGGGGGAAAGGGGAAGGCCTATACACATGACCCTTCATTTCCCATTCGTCAACCTTCTCTCCTATTTTAATTTTTATCTTTTAATTAATCCACTTTTCCTTCTCATTTTCATTTTTTCTTCTTCAACTTTTGCTTTGCATGATTAGCAGTGTTTGCTTAACCTTCATTAATTATTGAATTGCACTGTAGGTACTGATTCTTAAACCCATTCATTGGTTCAGATCCATTTTAGATAAAAAAAATGAACTTGGTCATGGTTGATCTATGAGATGATAACACCATGAGCTCTTCTCTTAATACCATATTGGTCATATATGATAGGTTCATTCATCGACTTCCCATGCTTTCCAACACCTTGAAATTCCTCCGATACATCTTGTACCTCCATTGAGAGGCTTGTCGGTGAATGAATATCCTAGACATGAATTCGTTAAGCTCTCTATAACCAAATGACGTTAGCATGCACTCTGATGATAAAACAAATTGTACATCTAGCCACCACCCTCGTGGTGTCGAATATAGGAAAGTCCAACAAATTCAAAAAGTTTTAATATCACAGGGGCTCAAAAGTAGGCTTCGATATGAAAGCAATCTCTCTAGAATCTAACAGAAGTTGGTCCATGTACACGTCAGTCTTGACTCTTCATGTTGGGAAACAAGTTKCCRTTTGAGAAGTCACTATMAACCAATCTAGTGTGCTCCACATTTCCATCCAAGTCTCCAATGATCTCTACACTTGGGTCATAGAATTCAATGGGCATGACTTCCTTAGATCTTGGAGCTATGGCTTTGCTTCTCAAGGCTTTTCCCATGATAGAATATTTTCTTTGGTAAACAAATAGGGTTGGAGGTCTAACTATGGAATAATGGTGAACAATATTATATCCTTCTTCAATTGCTTTGAGCTCTAGCGTAATCGATAGTTATTCATAAGAAAACAAAGTGAACTATTAACGGAAGTAGAGGGGGATTTAAAGATGTGACCAAGTGAGAATGGGGAGTAGGTTCTTTGCTTTATAATACTCTAGGAAGGTGAATGCAAGGACAATGTAGTGGTGCGGAAATTCTTGTTGGTTTTCTTGTTGGTATTGTTCGTCGAGAAATAATATGCACTTCACAACAAAGTAATAAATGTTGTATAGGTTGAATACACAAGATTGGGTCCGAAAAGGATTCAAATGTAGTGGTATATATCCCAAGCTATGCAACATTTATTTTTATGTTGCAGGGTTCATATTGATTTCCCTATCCATCTATGCCAAGGTACCTATAAAATCTTGTGGTTTATCACAACAACAACAACTAGAAGTGCAAAAGGGGTTCTATATGCATGCACTCATTTCATCAAAATGGTCTTACTCAAGGGGTTTCATTCGAGGATATTTGAATTTCGATACCTCCTTCACATTGAATTAGTCAAATGTCCAATACTATTTTAGATAATAATCAATTGAAATAATTCCTTGAATTGATGAATGAATTAATTTTTAAGTACATAATGTTCTTTAATTAAAACATTTTATTGCACCAAAACAAATTTGTGACATTGATATCATATATATCTGTTGAACATAATATTTTGTATAAAACTAAAAATAATTTATAGTAAATAACAATCATTTCCATATTTTTTTTTGTATAAAACTAAAAATAATGTATAGTAAATATTCTTTGTCTTTGGAGTTCTTAAGACAAAGAATTATCTTAGAGACTGAACATTTTCTGAAAGCACACAAGGCTTCCAATCTGAAATTTCCTTTTGTAGTAGGTCCCTTTGTGGTAAAAAACAAGTTCTGTTTGCCTCAGATTCAATCCAAACTCAATGAATTTGGGTTCACACAGTTGCAAGGAAGAAAATATGATCCACATCAGATCATATCAAAGAGAAGATTGGCAACTAGACAAGGTCCCTATGAACACGAGTAGGTTGAAGGATTCGATAAGTTGGCCAATCTAGAAACCTGTATAGATATGGAGGTCACCATGCAACATGATCAAACACAACAAACAGACACAACCTCCCAGCAGAGTCCAACACAGAAACCTTCCCCTAGGTTGATTGTCAAAGCTCCTAAAATAAACGTCTACAATAAGAGGAGTAGTTCGGAGGCCCTAGGTGCCAGTAGCCAGCAAGATATTCTGAAGAAAATGAAAATTGCATCGTCCTCTCAAGTAGTCGACATGGAAGAAGAAGAAACCAAAGAGAAAACATGCATGGAGATGGTGGAGGATGAAACTAAGAATGAAGAAGCTGATACAGGAAACATACCACAAAATGAAATCAACACAAAGGTTTTTAGCAGCAGGAAACACATATTTAGCCAGACACCTGGGGCCGTTTATCAGTCCAAGGAGGATTTAATGAACCAGTACAATGTGAAGGGGAGTATGGACAATAGTGAAATAAGAGACCTTTTACCTGAAGTAGAAAGGAATTCCCAGCGTAAGGCTCACTTGCTCTCAATCAGAGATGTGGAGAGAAAGACATTTAACATTGCAGCGACTGATGATGATAAGGTGTCTGAGATCAAAATGCACTATGAAAACATTGGTGCCTCTGATAAAGTAAAATTCCATAGGAATGCCAACGACATGCTATATTCTGATTATCTGAGCTTAGGTTTGAGGGTTGTGAGATTGACAACACATGCACTCAAACTAGACGGACAACTGAAATAGGAAAAGGAATCTATCAAAGCTTGGATGCCACAGGTCAAAAGGTTAGAATTTGAAGGTCCACAGGGATTGAAGTCTTCCCTGGATGAAAAGGATAAGAAGATCCAAAGCCTAAAGAAAAAGCTGAATATGTCACCTACAGATCATCTACAGACAACATAACTAACTGCGTTGGAATAGGAGAAGGAAACATTCAAACAAGAGACACTCAATTACAAGGCTAAAGTGATGCAATTGGAAAAAGAGAAAGAGAATTGGTCACAAACACAGGCAACGACATCAGACATGGTTGTCATTATACCTGCTAATACAGAGGCTGGATCAAGCATTGAGGGGTTAGTCCAAGCTATGTCCCAGGTAAGCTTAAAAATAGGTGAGATCAAGAGTCTCAAAGAGAACATGGAAAAATTGAAGCAAGAGATGAAAGTGAAGGATGAGAAGATGAATCAACTCCACAGATATAATCAAGATCTGCAGGAGAGAGTGAGCAAGCTAAAATCCAGGTTAAAGGGAAAAATGCTATTACACTAGCCAAACATGTAATATGGGATGCTATTGTTGCAGAGGTTTCTAATTTCAGAGTTTATCTGAATTTTATAAATGACAAAGATAACGTGGCTACTACAGCTCGGAGCAGGTGCACTGTTTTTAGTGAAGTGTTAGCAAAGAAGCCCTTAGAATGGGACCAAAATGCTATTGACTTACTAAATGCTGTACCAACTGCTGATCTTCAAACCATCGAAGTGAAGGACAGAACTGCGTTGATCATTTCAGCTAGGAGGATCATCGCCAAGCACAACCTACTCAGGTCGGTCCAGAACAAAGCTATGCAAATGGAGCACAACATACAAGAGTTTAAAGACGCCTTTGAACAATTGTTTACCAAAGGAATCCCATCATTTTGGGATGGCAAAGGTTCATTATACAATCAAGAAGACTACCATTCTCTCCATGCAATGTAGAATGGGCCATTCTAAGTTTGAAGATATGGAAGAAATTCTGAAAGGCCCAAGTCTGGTAGAGTATTTGGCTACATATTTTGAAATTTTGAATAAGTTTAAAATAGTGAAGGTCGGCATGCCAACTGTGTCCTATGCCACATGCATTGACTTGTAAATTTTTATTAAAGAGATGATGGATTACGAAATCCCCTCTTATCCACAATGGAAAGAAATCGTGCGGTTGGGTAAGACAAAGTGCAATGTCCCCGGAACCAACAAGTGATCCCCAGGTGTCACCAGTCTTGCAGATTCGACAGAATAATAGAGCGATACAGATGGCGCAGAGGAAGTCAAGCAGTCAGAGAAATTACCCATAATTTTGAAACGTTTTTTGTAAATTATTGTAAATCGTTTCGTATACCAAAACTGTTAGTCGAAACTGTTATGGAAGCTGGAACGTTTTAGTTCCAGTCATTTTTTGATCAGATTGTATAATTACTGGGATACTTGAATGAATTAATGTTGGCAGAAGTGCAAGAGCACCTTTTGGTTGTACCAGACTCTATTTTGTAAATTTTCTGAATCTGAATTGAATACAAATGTAGAAGATTTTGAAGTCTCTATGAAAAGATTCTAAAGGGTGGTGATATGAGCTTTGTTTCCTTTCATCGTATGTATTTCCTATGACCTGTTATTTCATTTACATTTTCTTCTATTTAAATTGGAGAGTTAAAGGCCCATAATTCATCTTGCGATGCTCTTGGCTTAAGCAATTTAAACTTTGTGATTGTCTTCTTAACTAATTTAGAATTCATTTCGGTAATGCTCTGATGTGATATTTTCGTTCACTTTCAGAATTTTGACTCCATAGCCCTGAGTGTTCCTCCCCTTCTTTGCCAACAACTCTATTAAAAAACCTCCCAAAACAAACCTAATCTAGCCACCGGTTGCCATAGATATATCAAGTGGCATGAGAGAGCCCTCTTTGAGTTGAGCAGGCTAGTGCCTAGATCTAAAGTAGGTTGAAACAATTAGCTTTGTTGTTTGTCTATTCATCCGGAAAAAAATTATAGAGTGCTAACATTCTAGAGTCGTTGCCGAGGACGAAATTGAAAAATTTTCCCTGGGAAAATGAATTAAAGCTTTCGTTTGATCCCTGAGGGTGACAGTGGACCAAATACCTTATTGGATGAGATTATTTTTACCTTGGTGACTCCATTACTCAGAGACTAGTTGCACTACACCATGTAAGATATAAATCCTGTCTCCTAAGAAAATTCACACCAGGAGGAACCCAGACCCCGAACCTGCAATCCATGTGTCTAACCCTGAAAATATTGTATGAAAAAGAAAAGAAAATCTAGTAACCCCTATGTTGCATCCAGATCATTATTTGTCTTTACCCATGGATAGATTGACTTGTATCGAAGACCTTGAGTTTGACCTAAAATTTGAACAATCCCTGTTCAGAACTAAATCCAAATCTCGTTTAGACGAGATCATCTTTGACGAAAAAAGATTACAAGATTTGATTCTAGTCGCCTCTATCAGGCCTATAGTGACCCCTGTCCGAAACCAACAACCACTCTGACCCCTCACAGTAATTATGGAAACCATATTTGCTCCTCTCATACTGCCTGCTCAATTGCATGACTTACCTCAAGACTACAATCTAAGGATTAATTTATATGATGTTGAAGGTAACATATCAACCCAGAAACACCTATACTTGTTTAATTATTTCATGGACTTGGAAGAGGTGGAATTTGGAGATGTGAAAATGAGGTTGTTGACACAAAGTCTTGTAGGAGATGTGAGGAAGTGGTTCAGAGCCCTTGCACTAGGTAGTATCACAGATTTCAAGGCCTTTGAAACAATCTTCCTTGCCAAATGGGGAGATAAGAAAAATCTTCAGTTGTTGATCTAGTATAACAATATGAAGAGATCACCTGATGAAACGGTGTAGGAGTTTTCAGAAAAATTCATGAAAGTATATAATGCGATTCCTGATGAAGTAAAACCCCCACCTAAAGCTGCTCAGCTCATATATGCTAATTCTTTCGAAAGTGATTTTTCTTTATTATTGAGAGAACGAAGATCTACCGCATTAGACGATATGATGACAGATTCCATTGAAGTTGAAGTAAACCTAATGGCTTCATGAAAGATGAAAGCTAATTCTAGTAGAAACATGAACATAACTCAGGATAAAGCACAAACTTCAATGTCGCACACATTAGAAGAAATATTCGAAGCAATGATGAGAAACATGGAGAGAATAATATAAAGTATGGCATTGGGAAACAAGCTCAACCCTAGAGAACAGGCTGATGGTCCACTCATAAATTCGAGGAGACCATCTGTTCCACAGATCAGACAAAGAGAGTAGAGGAACCGGGAAAATTAGGCAACTCAAATAGATCAGGCAAATCAGGGGAATTAGGCAAATTAGGGAAACCCAGGAAATCAGGGGGAGCAACAGATAAGGCCTCCTTTTCAAAATAATTATGTAAATGAAGATTATGATGAACATTTTGAAGATAACATGAACTGCTGTGATGATAAATAAACTAAGGTGTTTTTTACCAAAGAAGAACACGACCAATTCATGGATGTAAGCGAGATCTTTTTGCAAGATAAAGAGGAAAGGGTATCAGTAGAAAGAGAAGATTATGAGACTGGGTTTCAGAACGCCATCATGCAATTCCAAAGGCAATATAACCTGCAAAATCAAAAAGTACCTCCAAACCCTCCAAAGGGTAATCTTCCAAAGGGAAATCTCACCAAAGAAGCTCAAAATAATATACCTTCTTCTAGTCATCCCAAAAGGGATTCCACTGGAAAAGATTCAGCTGCAAAGGATTCCACTAGGAAGGATTCATTCGCAAAAGACTCCATTGGGAAAGATTTTGCTGCAAAAGATATTGTGGAAAAGGGGAAGCAGAAAGAAGAACCTCAGAAGAAAATATTGACAAGAAAAGAAATGGTCACCAAAGAGGTAGAAAAAACTCCGTCCTCTTTTGATTTCGAAAGTGGGATGGCTAAAATAAAATTTTTGGTACTGTTTAATGAATTGATCAGAAATAGAGAATATAGAAATTAGATCATCAATATGCTTAATATGGGACAAACCTATGATACCTTGAACATACAAGATGATCACCCAACCATCTTATTTGGGCCAAGAGTAGAAGAGAGCTGCAGTGAAAATGAAGAAGTCCCTCCTTTCTATGTCAGCTTAAAAATCCATGATATGACTTTACACAATGCTATGCTGGACTCTGGAGCGTCTCACAACCTGATGCCGAAAGTGGTCATGGACCAATTAGGTCTTGAGGTTACAAGATCCTATAAAGATCTGTTCTCCTTTGATTCAAGAAAGGTGAAATGCCTTGGCATGATCAAAGACATGGTCGTTTCTCTGGCACAAATCCTAGAGAAGAATATGGTGATGGACGTGGTGGTTGCTGATATCCCTCTAAAATTTGGCATGCTATTGTCTAGGTCATGGGATGAAAAACTGAAAGGAACCCTCCAGATGGACATGCCATATGCCACTATCCCGGTCTTTGGTCAAGACAGAAGATTGTACAGGGAGGTTCTACCTAAATATATGGTCATCAACAAATCACAACCGACCAATCATCCTATTTACTCAGTGAGTACTAAGTTGGGATCTTCCATTTTCTTCAATGAACTATGCTCCAGAGCGGAAGAAACATAAATCGTCCTGGCAAGTAAAGGTATGGCTGAACAATAGATGGAAAAAATTTCAGAGCATCAGGGTGATGCAGAGGATCAGATATGGAAAATGAATTTCGATGGAGCTGCATGTAGAGAGGGAGCTGGAGCTGGCGTGTCGATAAATCATCCCAAAGGAGATGCAAAATTATGCTCTTACAAACTTGTTTTCGAATGCACAAATAATATGGCCGAGTATGAAGTGTTAATATTGGGATTGAAGGTTTTGGAAGAATTAGGTGCCAAAAGAATTGTTGTACTTGGAGATTCTGAGCTTATCATGAATCAGATTAAAGGAATCTACCAAGCAAAACATCCTAGACTGAGGGCTTACAGAAACCTGGTATTAGAACTCCTTGAGAAATTTTCAGAATGTAACCTTTCAGTAATTCCAAGGGAACAAAATCAGGTTGCCGATGCTTTGGCCACTTCAGCAGCAGTATTCAAAGTCCCAATTTTTCCCGAAAAAAGCTACAAGGTTGAAGTCAAGTATAGGCCAGCAATACCAGACAATATGAAACACCGGCAAGTCTTCAAGAATGACAAACAGATAGAAAACTTCCTTAGAATGGAAAATGATTTTTAAAATTTAAACATGGACGATGAATATTGCGACGATGAAGTGGATGCAACTGCTTTCACCAAAGAAGGATATTTTAACAATCAAATTGCTGGTAGAGATATTGTAAAACTGAAGAGAAACATTATCCCCAAAGGCCTAGTACCATTAGATTTTTTTTTTTGATAACAATGACGTGGCCAGAAGTCCAAAGATTACAGTAGATGAAGCAGATGTGGAATATTGTAATATTGGGATTCCAGAAGACCCAAAGATCATTAATATGTCCAGGAAGCTCAACCCTGAAATCAAAGAAAGGTATGTAAAATTAATGAAGGAATTCCCTGATGTCTTTCTTGGAGCTATGATGAATTGAAAGTTTATGATACTAGTATAATCCAACATGTTATCCCAATAAAGGAAGATCACAAGCCATTCAAACATAAATTAAGAAGAATAAACCCTCTGCTATTACCATTGATAGAGAAATAAGTAAAGAAATTGTTTGAAGCAAAAATCATAGTATCCCTGAGATTCTCCAAATGGGTAGAAAATCTAGTGCCAATTAGAAAAAAGAGCGGAGAGATCAGATTGTTTGTGGACTTCAGGAACCTGAATAATGTATCTCTTAAAGATAACTAACCTTTGCCCAAAATGGATCACATTATACATAAGGTGGTGGGATCTCAAAGGATGTCAATGTTAGATGGTTTCTCGGGATACAACCAGATCATGGTACATCCTGATGATCAAGAAAAAACAACGTTCACCACACCTTGGGGAACATTCATGTAAGCCAAGATGCCATTTGGACTTATGAATATAGGGGCAATGTTTCAGAGGGCTATGGACATAGCTTTTGCAGATAAAAAAGAAAAAATTATTGTCATATAACTTGATGACATTACTGTGTATTCTCCCTCAGATGAAGAACACATAAAACATCTTAGAAGGGCATTTGAAAAATGCAGAAAATTTGGTATATCACTAAATCTGAAAAAATCAAATTTTTCCATGGAAGAAGGAAAGCTCTTAGGGCACATCATTTCTAAGGAAGGAATAAAGGTAGACCCCAGTAGGGTTGAGGGGATCTTGAATATTGGCATACCCAGAAGCAAAAAGGAAGTACAATCCTTCCTGGGCAAAGTAAATTTCCTGAGGAGATTCATTCCTAATTTAGTAGAGATCATAAAGCATATCACTAACATGTTAAAGAAGGGAAATGAAATCAAGTGGATCCCTGAGGCTAGAAAATCTTTCTAAGACATCAAGGTAGCATTGAGAAAGGCTCCTGTGCTGGCTAGTCCAAATTTTGAGAAAGATTTCATACTATTCTCTTTCACTTCAGAACACACAATTGCAGGTGTATTACTATGGAGAAGCATGTGTATGCTTTGGTCAAGGCATTGAAGGAATTCAGAGTTTATATTCTACATTCACATATCACTGCTTATGTTCTCATCTCATTGAAAGACATCTTAACACAGCCCGATCCTGAAGGAAAGAGGGGAAAATGGATTGCAGTACTATTAGAATATGATCTTGAAATTAAGCCCACGAAGTTAATCAAAGGGCAAGGACTTTCTAGACTGATGGCTTAAACAAACTGCGACCTCTTGGGAATAAGCTTCACTACAAATATGTCAAAGAATACAATAGAGGACGAAAGGGCGACTCCACAAATATCTCAGAAATTTATTGACTCTACATGGTATGTAGACATTATCTTTGTGTTAAAAAATCTGCAAGCTACTCCTAAGTATAGTAAAACAAAAGCCAGATTATTGAAACTGAAGGCGGAAAAAATTTGTATAGTGAATGAATTACTGTACTGGAAGGACCCAAGAGGAATTTTACTGAGTTTTTTGATAGAAGAAGAAGTAGAGAAAACCATAAGAGAGTTCCATAAAGGTGATTGTGGAGGTCATCATTATTGGAAGACAACTGTGCACAAAATTTTGAGGGATGGATTTTATTGGCCAAGCATTTTTCCTGATGTATACAAAGAGGTTTCAAAATGCCATGAATTCCAAATCTTCGATGGGAAAGGAAAAGTGCAGTCTCTGCCATTAAAGCCCATTTCAATAGAAGCTCCTTTCAGACAATGGGGCCTTGATTTTATAGGGGAGATACATCCATAGTCCTCAACTCAACACAAATGGATCCTGACCGCAACAGATTATTTTACTAAGTGGATCAAAGATATTCCCACCAGACAGGCCACAAATGATGTTATCATTCGATTCCTAGAAGACAATATCCTGTCCAGATTTGGATGTCCGATCAAGATTATAACAAACAATGCAACGGCTGTCAAGTCTAAAAAGTTGGAGAAATTTTACAGTGATTACAACATTACCCTTGGTCATTCCACGTCATACTACCCCCAAGGAAACAGATTGGTCGAGTCTTCGAACAAAAGTCTGGCTAGACTCATCAAAAAATTGCTGCAAGAGAATAAAAAGGCGTGGCACAAAAATATCATTCATGCATTGTGGGCTGACATGATATCCCCAAAGAGATCTATCGCTACATATCCTTTCCAAATCATTTATGGTACATAAGCTATCTTCCCTACTGCATTGGGATTGTCAGTGATGAAGCTGTTACAGGAGCAAGAAGCGGAAACTAATGCTGACTGAAGAAGAGAGGATGAGCTCATCAACGTACAATAGACCAGAGAAAGAGCCTTCAATAATGCTCAGCTTCGACAAGACAAGATCAAATAAGCTTTCGAGAGACGTACAAAGGTGGATGAATTTGAGCTAGGAGACTAGGTACTAAGGTGGGATGCCAAGAATGAAGCTAAGGGAAAACATGGGAAATTTGATAAATTGTAGCTGGGTCTGTTCAAAATCACAGCTTACCATGGGAAAAATGCCTATTTGTTAGAAGAAAGTAATGGAGAACTCACTGGAGGAGGACCTGTGAATGGCAGGTTCCTCAAACATTACATTGTTTGAAATATCATCACCCCACCATTCATTGTATATAATCATTTTACTTTTTCTGTTACGCATGAAAGAATGAAATAAAGAAGCATGGTTGAAGCCTGAGGTGAAGGCCCTAAGCTATGCTGGGTAGATTTTAAGTTTTGAATAAAATATCAGTAGATTCAAATCACATTGATAGGTCACAACCCAATGGGAAGGCACTTAGTCTATAGTTCTTTGATATCTCCTAGGGAGGATAACATCCCTAGTTGGAGCCAACGTTATGACCACAACAATTTTCAGATGATATCCAATCTTTAGAATTTTAGCGAGAGTCTATGTCACTAAGGAGATATGATAATTTAAAGGGATAGGTTGTATTTGGTGGTGTATAGACAAATATAGCAGAGGCGTGAAGGGTAAGACTTGGCGGACCATCGATCTTGAAAGCGGACTAGATCAATGACTGAGGTGCATATCGGAGGATGAAGTAGCGTGGAGATTAAACAATCAAGGTCGGGTCGGGGAAAACCGTCATGGTTTTATCTGTGGACACCTGGCGCCTCTAGAGGTACATCGGAGCAAAAAGCAGTCTGACTAAAACCACTTTCTCCGATCTTTGATGTCGAAAGTTGTCGGGTAAAGGTGGACCGTAGATCTTGGAGCGATCAATATCAACGGTTGTAACTCATATCAATGATTGGAGTAGCACAAAGATTAACCAATAAAGGGTGGGCCGGGGAAAACTATCGTGGTTTAAATCATGGACGCGTGGCACCCTCAGAAGTGCATCAGGGTGAAAAGCAGTCCACCTAAAACCAGTTTTTCCAACCCCCGATGTCAATAGATACCTATAAAAGGAGAACCCCCAACATTGTTTTATGATATGTCGAAGCTTTCAACCGTTTGAAAATTTGGCGCAAAGCTTCCATTTGAATTTCAAGCTCATAACTGAATCAAATTCATGTTTCTTTCGCCGCTTGAAAAGTATTCTTCTCCATGGCTGCCAATCCTGTTGTTTTATCTGTGAATGAACAAGACATTTCCTCTAGAGAGGAAGCCCTAATTGATAGAGAATTTGACGTTTTCGACACAGAGATAATAGTCTCGCCCGTTTCTGTGTCTAGATAGAATTTGTTAGACAATTTTGGATCATGCATACCTTTCTTTGAAGTGACTCAAGCCTCCATCACCCCTTATGTCGTAGAAGTAGTTTTTCCATTCCCCAAATTTGTAAGTTGGTGTGCAGAGTGATATTCTCAGGAAGAAAGAGTCATTCTGAATAAATTAGGGTCAGAGGTTCTATGTGAAATAGACAGTCCATCACTCTGACACACCCTCAGTATACTAGAGGCCCCCCCCACAGTGTTAGAGCCCTTCGAAGAACAGAAAATGATCACAATTTATAGAGAATCCCACCAGAAGTAAAAGCCCTGTTCCTACATACCATTGTCAAACCTGAATATCAGTCAGAGAGTCTGTCATTACCTGCCAGTGTAAGCATCATGATCATCGAAGTCCAATGGGATTGTTCTTTGTTAAGTCAAATTTTAGAGTTAGACAATGACAAGTTTGTGGTAGAAGTCATGTTATGTTTCCTGTTAGTTTTCTTTCTGTCTGGTCAGTCAGTCATTATCAATTTTGACAATTTTATTGCTGAAAATATACATCAACAACCAGTTAACTACAATTCATTGCAACACTTCAGATACTACACGCACTTGCTAAGAATGTTTATGAAATCTAAAAAAACCGAATTTCCTGAGACTGCATTTATTTCGATCGAGTGTAAAAGGATCACCATGATCATCTTCATCAACAAGATTATGTCTAGAGTATACAGTCTCATTTTTGGTTCAGATCTGCCAAGGTTTCTAGAATAAATGAAAAGCTTATTACATCTAAATCCAGAGAGCATGGTAGGAGACTGGATGCTGTTCACACAATCCACTGTGATTTGGGTATATGGATACCAGGAAGGACCTCATCTTTTTCCAGTTTTTCTGACTCCCAGGATTTTTGCGTTGGAGTTCATAAGACAAAGAATTATCTCAGAGACTGAACATTTTTTGAAAGCACACAAGGCTTCCAATCTGAAATTTCCTTTCGTAGTAGGTCCCTTTGTGGTAAAAAAAAAGTCCTGTTTGCCTCAGATTCAATTCAAAATCAGTGAATTTGGGTTCACACAGTTGCAAGGAAGAAAATATGATCCGCATCAGATAATATCAAAGAGAAGATTGTCAAGTATATAAGGTCCCTATGAGCACGAGCAGGTTGAAGGATTTGATAATTTGGCCAATCTAGAAACATGTATAGATATGGAGGTCACCATGAAGCATGATCAAACAAAACAAACAGACAAATCCTCCCAGCAGAGTCCAACACATAAATATTCCCCTAGGTTGATTGTCAAAGCTCCTAGAATGAGCGTCTACAATAAGAGGATCAGTTCGAAGGCCCTGGGTACCAGTAGCCAACAAGATATTCTCAAGAAAATGAAAATTGCATCATCCTCTCAAGTAGTTGACCTGGAAGAAGAAGAATGCAAAGAGAAAACATGCATGGATATGGTGGAGGGTGAAACTAAGAATGAAGAAGCTGATACAGAAAACATACCACAAAATGAAAGCAGCACAAAGGTTTTTAGCAGCAAGAAACACATATTTAGCCAGACACCTGGGGTAGTTTATCAGTCCAAGGAAGATTTAATGAACCAGTACGCTGTGAAGGGGAGTATGGCCAATAGTGAAATAAGAGACCTTTTACTTGAAGTAGAAAGGACTTCTCAGCCTAAGGCTCACTTGATCTCAGTTAGAGATGTGGATAGAAAGACATTTAACATTGCAGTGGCTGATGATGATAAGGTGTTTGAGATCAAAATGCACTATGAAAACATTGGTGCCCCTGATAAAGTAAAATTCCACAGGAATTTTAGTGACATGCTATATTCTGATTATCTGAGCTTAAGTTTGAGGGTTGCGAGATTGACAACACATGCACTCAAACTAGACGAACAACTAAAATAGGAAAAGGCATCTAGCAAAGCTGGGATGACACAGGTCAAAAGGTTAGAATCTGAAGGTCTACAGGGATTGAAGGCTTCCCTGGATGAAAAGGATAAGATGATAGAAATCCTAAAGAAAAAGCTGAATATGTCACCTATAGATCATCCACAAACAACAAAACTAACTACTTTGGAATAGGAGAAGGAAACATTCATACAAGAGGCACTCAATTACAAGGATAAAGTGATGCAATTGGAAAAAGAGAAAGAGAATTGGTCACAAACACAGGCAACGACATCAGACATGGATGTCATTATACCTGCTAATACAGAGGCTGGATCAAGCACTGAGGGGTTAGTCCAAGCTATGTCTCAGGTAAGCTTAAAAATAGGTGAGATCAAGAGTCTCAAAGAGAACATGGAAAAATTGAAGCAAGAGATGAAAGTGAAGGATGAGAAGATGACTCAACTCCATAGAGATAATCGAGATCTGCAGGAGAGAGTGAGCAAGCTAAAAACCAGGTTAAAGGGTGAAACACTATTACATGGAGCCAAACATGTAATATGGGATGATATTGCTGCAGAGGTTGCTAATTTCAGAGTTTATCTAAATTTTATAAATGACAAAGATAACGTGGTTGTTATAGCTCGGAGCAGGTGCACTGTTGTTAATGAAGTGTCAACAAAGAAGCCCTTAGAATGGGCCCAAAATGCCATTTAATTACTAAATGCTGTACCAACTGCTGATCTTCAAACCATCGGAGTGAAGGACAAAACTGCATTGATCATTTCAGCCAGGAGGATCATCGCCAAGCACAACCTACTCAGATCGGTCTAGAACAAAGCTATGCAAATGGAGCACATCATACACGAGTTTAAATACGCCTTTGAACAATTGTTTACCAAAAGACTCCCATCATTTTGGGATGGCAAAGGTTCATTATACAATAAAAAAGACTACCATTCTCTCCTCATGCAATGCAGAATGGACCATTCTAAGTTTGAAGATATGGAAGAAAGTCTGAAAGGCCCAAGTCTAGTAGAGTATTTGGCTACAAATTTTGAAATTTTGAATAAGTTTAAAACAGTGAAGGTCGGCATGCCAACTATGTCCTATGCCACATGCATTGACTTGGAAATTTTTATTAAAGAGATGATGGATTACGAAATCCCCTCTGATCCGCAATGGAAAGAAATCATGCGTTTGGGTAAGACAAAGTGAAACATCCATGGAACCAACAAGTGATCCCCAGGTGTCACCAGTTTTGCAGAGCTGGCAGAAGACCAGAGTGAGATAGATGGTGCGGAGGAAGTCAAGCAGTTAGAGAAATTGCCCATAATTTTGAAACGTTTTTTGTAAATTATTGTAAATCGTTTCGTATACCAAAACTGTTAGTCAAAACTGTTATGGAAGCTGAAAAGTTTTAGTTTCAATCATTTTTTGATCAGATTGTATAAGTACTGGAATACTTGAATGAATTAATGTTGGCAGAAGTGCAAGAGCACCTTTTGGTTGTAACAGACTCTATTTTGTAAATTTTCTGAATTTGAATTGAATACAAATGCAGAATATTTTGAAGTCTCTATGAGAAGATTCTAAAGGGTGGTGATATGAGCTTTGTTTCCTTTCATTGTATGTATTTCCTGTGATCTGTTATTTCATTTACATTTTCTTCTGTTTAAATTGGAGAGTTAAAGACCCATAATTCATCTTGCAATGCTCTTGGCTTAAGCAATTTAAACTGTGTGATTGTCTTCTTAACTAATTCATAATTCATTTCGGTAATGCTCTGATGAGGTTATTTGTTTCCTTTATCTTCCTACACTCTATTTCAATTTTAAGAATAACTCAGACTCATCGCCTCACTTAGAATTTATCCTCTGGAGATTTTTATTATCTTATGCGCTGTTTTTGTTCACTTTCATAATTTTGACTCCATAGCCCTAAGTGTTCCTCCCCTTCTTTGCCAGCAACTCTTTTAAAAAACCTCCCAAAAAAAACCTAATCTAGCCACCGGTTGCCATAGATATATCAAGTGACACGAGAGATCCCTCCCTGAGTTGAGTAGGCTAGTGCCTAGCTCTAAATTAGGTTGAAATAGTTACCTCTATCGTATTTCTATTCAGCTGAACAAAATTTACAGAGTGCTAACATTTTGGCGCCGTTGCCGGGGACGAAATTGAAAACATTTCCCTGGGAAAACAACTTAAAGATTTAGTTTGATCCCTGAGGGTGACAGTGGAACAAATACCTTATTGGATGAGATTATTTTTACCCTGGCGACTCCATTACTTAAAGACCAGTTGCACTACACCATGTAAGATAGAAATCCTGGCTCCTAAGAAAATTCACACTAGGAGCAACCTAGACCCTGAACCTGCAATCCATGTGTCTAACCCTGAAAAGCGTGTACAAAAAAGAAAAGAAAATCCAGTAACCCCTTTGTTGCATCTAGATCATTATTTGTCTTTACCCAAGGATGGATTGAATTGTTTCGAAGACCTTGAGTTTGGCCAGAAATTTGAACAATCCCTGTTCAGAACTAAATCCGAATCTCGTTTAGATGATACCATCTTTGATGAAAAAAGATTCCAAGATTTGATTCTAGTCACGTCTGTCAGGCCTATAGTGACCCCTGTTCGAAAACGACAGCCACTCCAACCCCATTTGGATTATTTTACCAAATGGGCCAAAGCCATGCCCACATTTAACAACATCGCTGACACAACAACGCGTTTTTTCTTCAACAATGTCATTATCCGGTTCAGAGTCCCACAACATTTAGTTTCTAATCATGGTAAACACTTTGAGAATGAGATCTTTTCATAAATCTCCTCAAATTTAGGTTTCACCCATGATTTTTCTTCCCCATACTACCCTCAGTCCAATGGACAGGTCAAGGCTATCGATAAAGTCCTCAACACCATGCCACAACACACCATTAACAGACACAAGACCGACTGGAACCATATGTTGTTTTCAACTTTATGGGCCTATCACACGATATTTAAAACTGCCACCGGTTTTACACCGTTCCACCTCATCCATGCGACCGAAGCCACACTCCCTATTGAGTGTGAAATCCCCACATTACGCACTGCCATAAAGCTCTTACCTGACACTGCTCCAATGGAGCAGTGCCTACTAACCTTAGAGTCCCTTGATGAAGACCATCGATCTTCATTACAACACAACAAGGTAGCTAAGAAATGATCCAAATCCATCTTTGATCGCCATGTCAACCTTTTCTCATTAAACGAAGGTGATATTGTGTTAGCCTATGATATCTCCCATGGCACTCTTGACCATGGGAAATTTGAATCATTATGGCGTGACCCCTTCATCATCCGACATTGCCCCACTAAAGGTGCCTACATCTTGGCCTCTCCCGACGAGTCCCCCCTCAAAGAACCCATCAACGAGTTGTAGTTAAAGAAGTTTAATGCCTAAGGGTAGACCCCCTACCTTAGGTTTCTCCTTAAACACATTTGTATCATTTTTAGTCTTCTTTTACATCAGCTCCCACTCCTTATGTCTGATCTATCACCTGTGTTGTTGACAAATGTATCATCCATCAAACTACCACATTGGTTACGCTGACGGTGCCAGCCGCTGGACCAGAATATCGCTTCAGCTGCTTGGGCCCTCTATACCCCCTCACATGTTCTACTCCATTCCAGTGGCATATGCCTAGGTCCGACCACCAACAACCAAGCCGAATATGACACCACCATTGGTCTCCTCGCCAAGGCCAGTCACCGCCACATTTATCACCTCAGTGTTCTGTTAGATTCCCAGCTCGTCGTCTTGCAACTCAACAACGTGTATAATGTTCAAAATCCATGCCTCTTCCAAAAATTCCTGCAAGTTAGACTCCTGTCTCACAAATTTGATTCCATTACATTTTCACATATTCCTAGGAACCTCAATCAAGTACCATATCACATGGATAACCTAGTATTGGATTGACATTTGTCACATTAAAAAAATTATATAAACAGCATGATATATCTGTCAAAGTTAGCAAAATACATCACAACCATAAACAAAAAACACAAAGATAAGAATGATCATCAATATATCCATTATATATATGAAAA
The DNA here is from genome assembly GCA_032191745.1 of Picea mariana. Taxonomy (NCBI): domain Eukaryota; kingdom Viridiplantae; phylum Streptophyta; class Pinopsida; order Pinales; family Pinaceae; genus Picea; species Picea mariana. Next base: position 14,054 of record JASDQU010949905.1, on the reverse strand, counting down.
AGGTCATCACTGTTTTACAAAATATATATATACACATCTTCCCATAGGCTCATAAGCCTCGTCTAGTCATCACTATGAATACAAAACCGTGTATCAAATACCCTATACAAAATTAGGCCCACAAACCCATACATATAAGCTCCACACTCATGGTCCCCTTAGAGATCCTCACTAGGTCGCTTTTTAGCCGGAGGTACCCCACCAGCATGGGGCACTCCAACTCCAAGAGGGGGCCGACCCGTCATAACTTCCCTTGCTACCATTTCCCTGCTGATCAACGCCCACCACTTTACTGGTACTCCTACACACTGGTCCAAGACCTCGTCATCCTAGATGTGGGCCCATACACCCTCTAAAACCCCCTGCAGGACCCACTCAAACTGTCGACACAAATCATCTAAAACTACTGTCGCATCCCCCTATGGCTCTCTTGACGGTCTTGCACCGACATTATCTCTTCGAAGCCTCTGCCCAACCCTCACCTATGCTGGGTTCCATCGAGCCAATTCATGGACAACCTCAACCTCCTGACCTCGGGGTCCAACATTTGCAAAACATCCCAGATATAGTGTCAACATCCATACACAATTTTGATCAACGCTATCTACCAAAATAAAAAAGACAGATAACACACATACCTCTATGATCCCAGTCCTCCCCGGGAGGTAGAAGTATGTTTGGATCATGTATGTAGTCCATACCAGCGTATGGAAACTGTAAAATAACCTACAGAAATTGCTGCCACACTCGAGCAACTATGGCTCTAAAGTAATGACCACAATTCCCCCCACCATGTTGGGCCAAAACATGCGCCCAATGAATCAACCGAGGCTCTCGTCGCGATGCTGGGTCCAATAAAATCTGAGGGCGCAATAGGGGCACCCTCTCCAAGAAAAAATCCCCCAAAAATGACCCAAAAGCAAAGTCACTGGAATCGGCATGTCGACACCAGTTCAGCTGGGACACTATCCGGGTTTGCATCAACACAACCCACTCGAACATGTCACAATCCAAGACCTCCTCGACCACTCTCAACTACCCACATGTGATCCATTGAGTGGCTAAGGATCCATAAATCCTCACCACCATGGCTGCTATGCACTCTGTCAACAGGTCATCCAGGGCCTCAATCCTAACCAATGAACTCGACATAGGGTTCGGTTCAGAACAATGTCACGCAGCGATAGTATATACCCTATCCTCCCCTGGTATATGGGGATCAATGGCCAATGCCCTCCCCTGGAATGGGAGTCCTGTCATAAAATAAATGTCCTCTGCTGCAGAGAACGACAACTACTCCCCCCACACCACAAAGCACTGTAGGTCAGTTCTCTACATATGGATCAAAAACTATAGTAATAAAACTTGTGACCTTATCAATGGATAGTCGAAGAACTTCAGTAAACTGCAGGCCCCCAAATGTCTACACACTACTGGATTCTCCCTCACAAACTCTCTCAATTGATCCTAGTCTCGCTCTCGCCAGTGGACCGACATCGTCCCCAACTCTGCTAATTATCTGCATTCACCCATAAACACCTGATCAACCACCTCATACATCAAACATAATAATAAATAAAAAAAAGTCATACATCCATAAGCCTGCACATAGTGCGTGACTTTATCCAATACAGTCGCGCATCTGTGCATGACTGTTCGTCATACAGATGCACACCCATGCGCAATTGTCACACCCACACCCACACATGAGTGCACAACTGTCCATGAGACAGGCGTGCACCCTATGTATGACTTTATTTCCACCCCACACACCCATATGCACGACTATAATCCTCACAACCGCACATTATGCATGGGTTTCCCCATAACAGTCACGCATTCACGAATGCACAACTGTTTGGGCTAAATCTGCACATAATGTGTGGGAAATCGACTCCTACCCGTGCACCCATGCATATGTATTCACCTATTTCCCATGCACTATTGGGAACCTACCCTTAAAAAACCCTGTACGACCCTCCATACTATCCCTAGATAACATCCATTAAATTCACAATATGCGGGACGATAAGGTCACTACCCTGTCTCTTGCACCTCCTGGATTGGTAGCCCCAAGATCCCGCAATCTTCCAAATAACCTCACAATGCTCTCTGCAGATCACCGATAGTGTCGCTGCAAATGAAGTGGCATTGTGGGCCCACCTTCCATATATAATCCATTTTTCCCAACTTTCACATTCTAGTACAGGATCCCTGATGCAGGAGCATTGTAAGCAGTCAAGCTAGCGTGGAGGCAAAAGATAGCTGGAGGAGCGCAACACACATTCTTCACATTTTGAATTTTTTTTGAAAAATTAATGAATAGATGTTAATATAGTAGTTAAGGGGAGTGTACTTGCATGATTGTAAAACAGATCTTGAGTGATTCGCTCTCATCTGTTAATGTAAAAGGCATTTAAGCCTAGTTAATGAAAGTAGGTAGGTTTGAATCAATAGATTGGACAATTTAGAGAGTAGGAGGGAAAATACATATAGACACCCTCACCATTGTATCATTGTAGTATTGTATCATTAACACAGAATAGGAGAGAAGAGAGCTATAGCAGAGGGCTGTAGAGAAGAACCCATGTACATAAGCAATCTGAGTTAATATATGAAGCTTTGAATCAAATTTAATGGTGTTATGATGTTTTTTGTTTACATATGATGAATGGTATGATATTGGTTGTTTTATTCTCTCTGTTATGCCTTTGTTGTTGTTTTGTGTTAAATGTGTGATTTCATGCTAAGTATATGAAGTCTGAGAGAGGAAGAGAATGATTTTCAATTGTTTCTCATCCTGAGAGAAATTTCTGCAAGGAGTGCAGTGAAACATATGCAAGGTGTGTGTTGATAAGGGTTCTGAGTTTCATCTCAGAAAACTCAGGAGGGATACCATTGTTCTCATTCCCATAGAAGTGCAGGTGAAGCACCGAAGCCATTCAATATGTGCGCAGGCTATTCGAGGCCTTAGAGCTTATCAACTAAGGTTGAAGGTTGAAAGATTTCTGTTGCAAGGAGTGCACAGAGTCAAAAGGTCAAATACCCAGGAGTATTTGAATGATTACCGCAAGGAGTGCGTGCAAGAGTCCCTTTAGATACTCAAGTTTACAAGTTAAAGCTCAAAAGGGATAACACCTTTGAACACTTCAAAGGAATACGGAGATCGAAACACTTCAAGGGAAGAATATCTGCTCATTTCACAAAGATTCTCGGGGAAGAAATCGAATGGTCTATATTGTCCGTGGAGAACTTGCGAAGCTGCGAGGACCATAGGATCTAGAGAAGTTGCAGGGTGGTTAGAGGCATGAGAACTCATCACTTTAGGATCCAGAATCAACGTGGACCGTTGATCGTGTTTTTCACAAGTCGTCAGATCATCTCGGTATCTCGGGGATCCTGATAGAAATCTCCGTGGAGTTTCAAGATTTTGGCATTTCGCTTGTCGAAAAGTAGAGGAGGCTGCATTTGGGATCGAGAGTTTCAAGCTTGTGAGAAGAGGAGGAAGAGATCCATACCGTTGGATCCAAGCCACATTAGAACCGTCAGATCTGAATCTGCATGGAATATCGCATATCGTGAATTCGAAGGGCAGACCAAATCCTTTGGTTGCACAAATTCCCGAATAGCGAGAAGTAGGAGCAACCTCTTCGCTATATC
>JASDQU010949904.1:43426-58228 GCA_032191745.1 Picea mariana | reverse complement strand
AGGATGTACCAATACCCTAAGGAAACTTTAGGTCATTCTCTTATGGACAACTTCAAACAAAATTATACATCTAGATCACTCTAAAGAAATAGTGTGCATAAAAGTTTATTTTTCCTTCAGACAAATCTTTAACAGACATACAAAAGAAGAGTATATGCCTTCCAACCCAATACCATCCCACCCTGTAAAAAGGTTTTCAGACGAGCCTCCCCTGTCACCATGCAAAGCACTCTTTAATACAAACCAAAATAAGTGACTATGGACAAGAAGCCTCTGATGGAAAAAGGGTTTAAGAGACTAACCCACCCGGATACTGAACAGGTCTGCTGGCAGCGGGTACCGGTCTATGGTATGACTAGGCAAACCCATCAGGGTACTGAACAAGCCTGTTGGAAATGGGGCATTCTTCCTGGGGAAGGCACCTCTCACTAATTATCATAACTACCCCACCAGAGTACTGAACAGGCTTGCTGGCAGTGGGTTCTGGTTGAAAAATGTCTCATCTATACTTGTCTGATTGAAAAATCCACTTTTTGCCATCTAAAACAAAAAGAGTAAAGGTCATTATTGACTTTCATGAGATACCAAACTCCAGATGAATCGGCAACATAATTTCTCCAAGCAAATGTCCATTTGAGAATCACCCTAAGTCAACCTACCGATCTGACATCTAAAGCCTACACTATCTAAGAAGGAAACTTCTTAAGAGTGGAGCCCTAACTAGGGAGTCTAATCTACTTATATTGTGAAATTTATCTTTAAACCAATGATAGTAAATCTTTGAAGCAAGTTAGGTGGGATATGTTCTTTTGGAAAATATATATATACTCCCCTGTTTCACTGTTGAATGCTACTTCTGTCAATAATCCATTAAAAGAAGGGCAATTTCATTTTTGGCATAAGATCATATGATAAGTGATAAGCTGTACTTCTAAAATTTGATTGATTTATTTTTACTCTTGTCATCTTTTCTCTATTATGATATCAAATGTTGAATCTTCTTGCCTACAGATATACAACATCTTCGGCATGGGGGAAGGTCAAAGAGCCCCTTCATAACTCTTTTCCAGACTTACATGATCACCCTGCAGAACCAAATACAAAAGAAGATAAGCACATCAGAAGTACAGGACATTCATGTACCAAGTTTTCAAGAAGCTTCAGTCTAAAAGGATGAATTTTGACAATTTACAAGTAGCCACACATGCTATGGGTATCAATCATACAAAGGTGAAAGCAAAGGTGACATGGTATTTATTTTCCTATGCTCATAAAACTACAATAAATATGAAAAACTATACTAGATCTTACGACCTTAGTATTAAAACCATGCGCCTATCCCTCATACCAATATGCCTAAGCCTAATTAATCCTCTCATAGCTCTTGAACATGGTTAAAGGCAAAAATCATATTAAAATATGAAACATGCATAGCAATGATAAACCACGAATGTATTTCGTCCTCAAGCAAATTCACGAACCTATCTTATACCATGAACCACGATCCAACATTACTTTCACCACCTGAACATCCAATCACCTATCTAAAAATGATGCCTTGAACACCCGACGTCTTATCCTCATCATTACAGTAATGGGTAGAAATTAAATAGCTTATATGGTGGCGAAGCCATCTAGATAAGCTTCATTTGGTCATAATTTTTCCTTGCAGTACCCTCACTTAAACTTACCATTTGCAACACCATCACCATACTTCCCCCTATCGTGAGTTTTTCTCCAGTCCCGAGCCTGCTCCTTTCTGGTACCAAACCCTTCATCAATTAACTAAACCCTTGTGCTACAACTGGATCCTTTTCTCAACTTATAAAGATGGTTGTTACTAGACACGAACCGGTTTTCCAAATTTATAGGGAAACCGAGGAGTACCAATTATGTCAAGAAAAATATGCTATATTGGGGTGGATACCGTTTCTGGAAAAATTCACAGGCTAGCACGAGAAGATTTCTCAATAATTTATACAGAGCTATGATGAAGATACTGCACAAATACGCAATCTACAACTGATATTTAACGAAGTGACCTTAAGGTAGGTCATGGGACTACCAAGTAGGGGAGCTAAATATTTCAAAGGTGTAGGAATTAACAAAGAAATGTGCCAACAATTCTTGAAGTCTGATCATCAACACCCTGACTGGAAGAAGGGGACCCCTAGGAACTACATCAAAGAAGAATACCATCCAATGATTACCAATCTTCAACGATTTGTCACCTGTGAAGGAAGGTATGCTGTGACCTTCATCTATCATCTTAGGCTCCTATTACATTTTGAAGGAGGCCCTGGAATCAATTTTCCATATTTTCTATGGATGAGTTTGAATAAAATGGTAAGAGGTGTTAAATCCATCTCCAAAGTAGAGAAGACTAGAATTTACCATCAAGGTCTCATTAAAATGCTAGTTTAACATGATCTTAGGAAACAGAGGATTAGTTGGAAAACCCTTATCACACAACACCTTCCCTCAGAAAACAAATCTGTGGAAGAAACCCAGCATGCTCCAAAGAAAATTAAGGAACCCTAAGAGAAAAAGAACAAGAAGGATAAGCCAACTCCACCATTATCTAGGGCAGTGAGCCAACATGAAAAAGCAGGGTCCTCTTCCACAGTCAACAAGACTTCTAAAAGCTTTGAATCAAAAGGTAAAAACAAATTAGTTGAGAAGACTTCAATGGTGGCAGTTGAGAAAGAGGTCCATTAGACAAAAATGATGAAGAAGGGGAAGCATAACTCAGAAACTAAAAGTAAATAGTCTGTGGCACAACCCTCTGTCACCTTTTCACAATTAGAGAAGAAGAAAAGGAAGCCCGTGAGCATCCTTGATTTGGTACCTCCTTGTAAAAGAACTATGAGGAGCATGGAAAGGAAGGGAAAAACAATAGTCAGTCCTCATACACCAGAAGATCCAATCGACCTTACTTCCCCTTCTGAGGATTTACCAATCCAAGATGACATCCCTAGTTTGACCGAGGAGCAATCCACTATTACTTTATGTGGGATGAGGGAGGAAGTCGAGGAAAGTGAGTGCATCCAGCCAATAATGATGGAGTCAACAAAGACCTTGAAAAAAGAACAAATGAGGAAAAGGATTGGGGAATTGCAAAAATAAAATCAGGAACTCCAACAGGAAGTGAAGGAATATCAACTCTTGGACAGATATATCAAGAAAGAAAATGAACAATTGAAAGCAACCAACCAACAAATTCAAGACGACCATGAAGAGACTTCTAACAAGCTCAAGAAGGTATTACGACTCCTACAATACGTTAGGGTCATCAAAAGGGAGATGAGAGAAGAGGCTTCAGCCATTAATATCATTGATCCACCAAAGTAAAGAACACAGTCTCAAGTTTTGCAAAATTTTGGGTTTTGTTTTCAGTTGCATGAGGACATGCAATGATTTTGGCATGGGGGAGTGTTGAGACTCGAAATTGACATCCCCATTACCCTATTATACTCTTCACCTATACCTTTTTGGCCTACCTAAAGCTTGAGTGAATGACAAGAATGCTACCAATTGCCAGTAACAAGGTCATAAGGTAAGGTATGGTTAATTCATGCATTTTGTGGTTTATTGAGTTAAGGAATTAAATATTTCATGTACTAATGCTCGATTTTTCATATGTGAATCTTTGACCTCTAGATGCCTGGCATTCCTGTACCAGCTCAGCCATCCGATACCCGCGTGCCAAGACTGCTTCTATCCAGATCCAGGACCAACACACACTGTTATGATCCGGTACCAACGACCACATGCTGTCATGATCCGATACCACCTTTTGCGCCCTACCGTGATTTGGTACCATCTACCTATTACGATCCAGTACTAATATGGAAGAGCCTAATGCACTAAGTTAAGTGCCAGATATTGCCTAAGTCAATTGGTGGACGTCTATTTGTTTTAGCAAGGCTATGATAAGAACAGTTTGTTAATTGCCTCATCCTCATGCAGTTCGTGTCATGAGGATGAAGCCAAATATGTAACCAAATGATTAAACTTAACAACTGATTGATTTGCAAATCACTTTTCTTCCTTGTGTTTCACGATTCAGACTATTAAATAGTCATGGCAAGGATGGTAGAGGGAGTAGGAGAATTAGCATATTGCCAACATGTGAAGCTGCATGTGATGGTACAGAACATTTTCTGAGTAAAGATTAATAGAATGTCATTTATCTCCATGTTTTGACTATCTATGATTAAGTATGAGTTGAGTTGTTAACAAGAGTTTCAATTTTATGCTTTGAAATGTGAGTGAGAATAATGTGTGTGTCGAAAGCAAGCTTCCTGTAGACTTCAATAGCTGACCTGTTGAAGCGGCAAGGGCCCACCGCCCAACAAAGGTCAGCCTCTTTGTAGATTAGCATTAGTATTCATTTTCAGTAGTATAAACATTGAATTAGCTAAAGATTTAACTCTGTTAGATGATAGGAGTACAGATTAGATTAAGATTTCCATTCTATAATTTCTTAGAGATCTTTAATTGCTCTGTTTTTATATATGCCTTGTTTCTGTTCTCATGAATTTGATTTCCCTCAGTGATCATAGATGTTGGCAGCAATAGTCAAAACTACTTGGATAAGAACTAGTGAAGTTCATTGTGAACCACAATAGAACCAATACATTGACTATTGAACTACCCATGCTATGCTTTGCCGATTGATGTGTGATTTATTTTTAGAAGTGTGGATTGCATAGTTAGTTTTCTGGGTCAGATATCAAAGTTGATCTATCAAACTAATTCCATCTCATACTTTCACGTGCCATAATGGAATAGATAGCCTCTCTAAGAAAGACAACCAAAGTACATTGCTGTTTTTGTTTCCAGCATGCATAATCTAGTTTAATTCTATACTCATGACATTAGAAATTATCTTTGTTACTGGTGTCTTGTAACTCTATTGATTACGAATCCCGGATTGATAATTAATGAGTGCATTATACTAAGCATATAAGTAGCACAACACTTGATCTCAACCAGCTCTGGTGTGCTCATCCTATATGGTGCTCTAGATGCCGGTACCGCTCCTTGTGTAAGCTCTATTGAGAAATCAACATCCCTTCTCAAAGGTAGACCTGGTACTTTTTCGGGGAACACATCCTTGTATTCTCTTAATATGGGGTGATCCTATAGGTTTGGTTTGTCATCCTCAATGGATTCCAACACCTTTATTGCATATAAGGAACACCCTTTCCTGCATTACTTCTTCATTTGAAGGGCCGATATTTGTCTCATTGAGACAAGCTTCTGAATCCCTTGGAGGGTGATCTTTCTCCCTTCTTCATTTACACATTCTAAAGTTTTATGATAACAGTCCATTCTAGTTTTATAAGAATCCAACCAATCCCTACCAATAAAAAAGTCATAATATCCCAGGGGAAGTATGTTAAGGGCTGCTCGGGTGAGAAATCCAACCATGATGAATTGGTAGGCTAGTATGGCCTCTGCCACCTTTATTTTGTTCCCAGTGGCTAGTTGTACCAACCATGGTTTAACATATATAATTGGTTGCAGTTTACTTTTATTGGAAGTCTGAGGGGCTACATAACTCAAATTAGAACCTAGGTCAATTAAAATAGAAATTGGATGGTTGGCGATCATACCTTCCAGCTCCACTACTGAAGCTTGGTGGTCAGCTTGATTATTGTCTAGGGCTACATAGATTCGTGGCATGCTCCTAGCCACATCATTGATGGTGGTAACTTCTTGGATATTGTAGACCCCCTTATTTTTTTATTGTCTGTGTGGGTAGTCCCTCAATCTATGATTTTCTCCACAACCCCAACTTTTTAAGGGTTCCTTCTTTAGGTTATCGGTGTTTGTTGGGACTGTCTAAAAAGTTTTATTTTCACTTTGAGAGGGGAAATTTTGTTGATGTACACTTCTAGCAGGAAGTATCCCCCTAGAATCTTCTCCATAGTTCTTAAATATTGAGGAGTTAAACCTTTTCTTCTAGAATCCCGAACTACTCTTCTTCTTCCAGTCCTCGTGGGGTCTTGTCTTGCTCCCAAATTGTTCATAATAATACCTCGCCTTCTGGATAGATTCTTCTAAAGTCCTTGGTTCGTTGAACTCAATCCTATCCCGATAGATCTGAGGTAACCCACTAATGAACCACTGCATTTTTTCTTTTCAATCTTTTATGTAGGGTACATACCTCAGTAGTTCAAGGAATTTATTAACAAATTCCAATATGGTGAGCTGTCCCAGCCAGAGTTCATAGAATTCCTTATTTTTCCCATCCATGTATTTTTCTAACAGATACTGCTTCCTGAATTATTTCTCAAACTATTTCCATGACAAGTCCTTCTCATGGACTCCTTTCACATTCCTAAGGTCTTCCCACCATATGGAAGCCTTTCCATTCAGGTTGAAGATGGATATTCAAGCCTTCAAGTTTTCAGAGTAGTCATGGAATCTGAATTACTTATTTAAACCATGACACTAAGATTCCACCTCTTCTCCCTTCTTAATATCTCCATTGAATGAGGGTGGTTTGGCTTTCTTGACTTCTTCAGGACCATGGGTTTTGGAACACTTCCATTTCTTTCCTTTCCTCTGAGAATGAGAGCTGGCCCTGCTACTAGAAGCTCCTTCAGAGTTGTCAACTTCCTTTCCAGAGGACTCTCCCAATGAGTGTCCCCTACCTCCAGGTTGGACCTTCTTCGTGGTACTCCTCCTAGTGGGGTCACTTATGGAGTCATATTTTTGGGTCTTAGGTGGAATCCAACTTCTCTTCTTGTGTCATTGGTCTGCATGACTGGTTGCGGGTTCATGCTGCAGTTGCCTCTGTATGTTGGATAAGCTCTATAGCAAGACTGTGTTAATTTTTTTTTGTTTCTCTTGCTCCTTTATCAGTTTCTCATTGTCGGCCTTTAAAATCTGTAGCTCAGCCCTGAGGATCTTGACGGTTTCAGCCAGATCTGGAGGGGTTTCCACCACCCTACTTTCGTTGGATTCTTCATCTCTATTGTGGGATCCATCCCCCACTTCATGACACATCATCATCCTTTAGTGTTGGAGGTTTTCCGTGATTCACTGACTGCTCGAGTGTTGACAAAAAAAAGACACTTATTGTTAGCTAATAGTATATTAGTTTATGAACAATACACAGTTCAATTTCTTAAATGCATACACATAGTAGAAAGTTTCACTATTTTCTTTAATAACATTTTTAACCAAACTTTTAAAAAGGAGGCAAGGCAGGGTGTCACTCCTTTAAAAGTACTCCAAATAGTGTTTTTAAACGACTCATCCATAAGCCCAAGTAGGCCAAGCATTGTAACCATGCTCTGATACCAATTTGTAATACACGGCCCAGATCTCTAATGAGTCGATGGCCTGGATCTCTCCTCAATCCAACAACTTAGATCAAATCACGATTTCATGTTTCACGAGTTCCCAGAATTCTTACTTCTGGCTTCCTGAGTTGCGAGCTCTTGATAAGACTAGATCTACAGTCCAAAATCTTCCTTTGATCGATGGCTACGTTTAAGTCGCAATTTTGTGTTTCGAGACTTGGGAGGCTGGTTCACCTTTGTTCTCCTGATTCCCTATTTCTCGATATTTGAGAGAATCATATCGATGACTCACAACTCCCAACGATCTAACAACTCAAATCAAATTGTGATTTCACGTTTCATGAATTCTCAAGTCAGCAAAATGATGATCTCTTGCCACGTGTCTGTTGGGCTCTAAATATGTATTAAAATATAACCTCTATGCATCATCCAAAGGTAGGTGCTGGCACAAGTGTTTTACTTGTCGCCTACGTAGGTTCTTACCTTCCGTTTTCAATACCCGTCCTCCAGATATGCAACCCCTGGAAAGGGATAACAATCATAACAAAAGGAACAACAATTGTTCCGTTCAAATGAACAACAAAAGGAATAGCAATCGTGAAAAGGGAACGACAATCATTATATTGGGCCGAACTAATGTTGTATTAATTGAGTTGTAGTACTTGCCCAACTATCTAATTTATCAACCTGGGGTTCATAAACCGACGAAGCACATGCAAAGTATATGCAAGATTGAAGTGGGACTCATCTAATCTAGTCTAATGTTTAAGATACAACTGAAATTGAATCATTAATCTAACATGCTTCTGAAATAGAATCATTAATCTAACACACGACTTGGAATTGAATTAATCTAGTTGTGTAAATGAAATTAATCTAGGAATGAGAAATTGCGTGAAGGAATTAATCTAGAAATGGAGAACTACATGAAGGAAAAGAAAGTACAACATGTGAAGAGTTAAATAACACAACAACATATGTGAGCTCACACCAATGAAGCAATCTTCTATTACAATAACCAAATCAATCTTCATAACAAAATAATAAAAGCATGAAAACCAAAACCATGAATCAAAGCTAAGAATCCCTTTCTCTTTTGAATCCTAATGACTACTCTAATTCTAATTACATAATCTAACTCCTATTTAATTCTCATGAAGAGAGAGCACTCTCTTTTATACAAGAGAGCCTTGAATATAAGATAACCATGTCATTATTACAGATCCACTTTTCTCTCAACCTATTTNGAGAATTCCTTTGAATTAATCCTTCACATATTCCTACACATTACAAAGCTCACACATATTTAAGATATATATGAAAACATGTCAATTTTCTAACATTTGATCACAAATTCCTTTTAAATACTAAAATGAATAAAGTGGAGAACAATAAGGTGAAACCCAAGTATATTTATGGAAATGATGTCATGAAAGGTTAATGGAGCGATGAAATGTGAATAATAATGTAGGGAAAGGTGGATGAAAATAGGACATTTCTGAGCCCCAACAGTGTCCTCTTGGATGCACAGTCAGGATCAAATCGTGACTTCACATATCGCGAATTCTCACAAATCCACTCTTTGACTTCCTTGGGTCGCGAGTCAGCAAAATGTTGATCTCTCATCACATGTCCTCCTGTATAGTTTTGAATGGTTTAAACCTCGTGCACCTTTCCTGGATGCAATGGTTTTTGGTCCTCAAACTCAGATCTGATGATCAAGGAGGGTCCCGATGGATCCTTAGATCTATGGCCCAGATCATGTCACAGATTCGAGTGTTGAGAGTCTAGTCGCGCCACCATGCGAATCTCCCAACATGTGGCCTTGTGAAGACTGAAGGAGTCAAGGCATTAACGCCTGCACCCCTTATTCAAATATAACGGTCGTGCTAGACCCTGGGACCTCCTGAATAGACCTCATCCATTCATCTTATAAACTAAAGGATATCTCCTTTCAATACTCAAACCTCACTATTCTTCTAGAGTTTTGTTGGCTCTAAAGGAATTAAGAGTTTTTCACTCTTTCTCTTGAATGTAATGCTTGGAAGCGTTCTTCCATGCACTCCTTACATTCAGTCTTCAACTCTAGGAACTAAGATGGTTTCAGTCTCTTCCCACCTTGTAGAGACTCGGTGCATACCTACACTACCTCTCCTGAGCTTAATAGACCTCGTCCTTGTAGTGTTTGCGGGGTTCAACCTCCGAAATCAGGGGAGTACTCACTCGACTCTGAGACGACAATGAAATTCTCTGGGACAAGTATTGCCGAGGAGTTAAACTAGAGCATAAGAGAAATAAAGAAGATATAAAAGTCCTCAAGGGGCGATTGCATACTCTTAACTAAATCATTCAATACATAAACCATTTACAAGTGTATAAATATAAGCATGCACTCATTGTTTCCAATTGAAGCCCAAAGCATCAAATAAACACTTATAAGAACCATAAGATGTGATGCCACTATTGAGAGGGGTGCTCGTTTCCACCCAACCATAGGCTCAGTCACTCCCACTCGATTTATCACTAGACACCCCTGAGCTTAGGCCATGATGCTTTGAGATTCAATATCTTACTTCCAGCTCAACGGAAGTTAGGGATGAAGGTTACACTCATTCTCCCTATATAGGAATAGATGAGGATGAATGTTACTCTCTTTCTATTGAATCAGTCTCCATTCCCTGTGATGATAACTCACTTTTTTCTTTCAATCCCTCCTTGGACCTGAGAGTTTTTACTCTCGTCTCTGCACTTTTCTGCAACTCTCCTCTGCCCACCTCCATGCTTCCTTTCTTTCCTTTCTTAGCAATATTGCATGTGGCTCAGATCCCCAGTTCGTGGTCAAGTCCAAAATCCTTCATATGGGGGGTTTTCCCCATTCCCTCCTTAACTCTTGAGGAGGCCTTCCCACCTACCATCCTGACTGAAATTCATTTTGGGTTAGAGGGTTGTTCTGATCTTGAACAATTAAAAACCAACATAGTTTTGGTTCGGTGGAGGTTAACGCATCCCTTCCGGGTCCCCTCCACCATCTTTCCATTAGAAATCGTGGTCTCTCTTATCACATCCCCTTCTCAGTAGTCATACAACACATTTCCATTATCTATTAAAATAACAAGAATTACATTCATTGACCTTTATACAAAGGTCCACCAAATCAAACATTCACAGTTTGAGTTTTCCATAGTCCCTAGTCAATAAAGTTATATTTATAGACTAGGGGAAATAGGGTGTTACAGTATGATGTGGCATGATGACATCATCAAGGGTAACATGAACCTCCCCTAGTCGTGCCACATGTCAGTCAAAGTTGTACTTTTGATGACCTTGTTGGACCAATAGTAGTCCGATATGTGGGGCCATGCATCACCATCTTATATGATGAAAACTACACTACATGGACCCTAGAAGAATAAGAGGTTTGAGAATTTGAAATTTAGAGGAATTGAGTGAAGACGATGTTAAATCTCCTGAAGTCCCGAAATTCAGAGTAAATCCAGACCATCCATTGTTGGAGACGCATGTCTGTGTATTATCCTGTTCAGAAATTCGACATTCGAGAGTTATGATGTGTGTTGGAGTGGGATCTCCCGAAACCCGAAGTGCCAAATTTCCAGAGCACCAATGTGACTTGGCATGGACCTATCCTATGCCTTCCATGTCTCATCTTGTCTCATACCTTTGACAGGTATTTAGTACCAATGGTGACTTGACACATGTTGGTCATTGGTGTGCCCATGTGTCACCACCCTAATTGTTGACAACAAAACTAAGTGGACCTAGGAAAGTTCATATTTCATGGGTTTTTTTGTGCTCCGGTGTGTGATTCTCCAAAGTGTTGGAGTTCTGGAGCTCCTATCCATCATAAATCTCGGCCAGGAGTAGGGAACATTGATTCTTGAAATCTTAAGGGGTTTTTCAGTTCGGAGATCCAAAAGTATTTTGTTGCAAAGAGTTAAGGTTTAAAAATGCCCAAAGTTGGAGTCAATCCTAGTCATCCATTGACAGGTAAATGTCGACCATAGATCCTAGTCCTTCATGGTTTTGACATTTGGTGATTCGGGAGACAACACAAGATGGAGCCTCAGAACTCTCGAAGCTCAGAGTTTCGAAACTCTCATTGAATGTAGATACAAATATAAAATGAGGATCGTCGATCAGTGCATCCTTCGAGTATTCATAATTTGACGTTCAAGAGATTATATTTGTGCAAGTGCAAAGTCTGTCGAAGCCCAAAATTCTAAATTCATAGAATATAGAAGTGACATGGCATGATGATGTCACCTAGGGTGATGTAGACCTATTCTAAGTGCGCCATGTGTTATCTAGTTTCATAGCTTTGGTAGGTATTATTGATCAATTGTGACATGAGACTTGTCTCTCATCGATGGGGCCATGCATCGTCACCTTATTTTTTGACCATAGAGTCAAGGAGACCACCGATTTCAGAAATTCGACATTCAGAGGAAATGTGGGAGGAAGTTGAAAAATCCTTTGAAGCCCGAAGCTCCGGAGTACCAGAATTCAAAATCCCTGAAGGAGAAGTTGTTCAGAACTTTGCCGGTTTGATGTTTAGGGAAATTAAGGATAAATGAAGTAGAAACCTCTGAAGCCCGAAGTTCCAAATTCATGAAGAGGTACCCTCCATAAGCTGACCACTTTAGCATTCGAGGAAAATGAGTGAAGAAGAAAGGAAAAATTTTGAAGCTCGAATTTACAGAGCCTTGAAGTTCCCTAGGCTCCATATAATCTCCTGTCTACTAGTGCTTGGTCACATCCTGTGTTCAAATGTGGTTGGGGGATGAAGAAGAAGGGTCCATTGCCCAAAAACTATGTTAAAAGAAAGAAAAAGGGCTTAGGAACGAAGCTCATGGGTTTCATCTGGTTCGGACCCACATAAAAATTGGTAAGGAAGATATGTGAAAATTATGAGTAGACCCAACAAAGGTCTAAGAGACTTTTAGCTTAGAGGAAAGAGACTTAATACACAGGGATTGCGTCATTGAAAATACAATTTGCAATTGTCCATAACCTTCTACTCAAAACTCAGAATTGAGCAAGGAAGCAGTCAAAGGAAAGGTCCTGGAAAGAGGATTCCAGGTATTCCATCATAATTGAGGATTGCAGTCTATTGATTTAATACAAAAAAAGGAAGGCATGCGAGCCTCTGTAATTGTATGTAAACATAAGTATATGAGAGAAAAGGAAAATACTCTATTTAGAGTATTCTGGAAGCCTATGTAATTATGTCTGTTTATCTGTGTATTGTATACCTCTGTGAGGAATAAGTGTATGTCTCCACATATAGTTGATATTGTGTAGTTAAGGTATAGGGATCATGTTGCAGGACGAGAAGGAGAAGGATTATAGTGATCACAGGGTAAGCTACAATAGCCACCAGATCACCCCACCAGTGAATGATAACTGTTAGATCACAATCTTGCAAGGAAGAGGAAGGAATGAACATTGATCGTTCATCATCTGGATTGGAACTCTTCACACCATCCGATCATGAGGAAAGGATTAATCAATAATGACTGAGTCATAACCGTCAGATCTAGGAGTTATAGAGGAGGACCATTGGATCAACATTTGATTAACTCATGATCGTTGGATCTCAGTGAAAGAAAATCAATGACGAGGTTCCATTACAGGATTCAAAGGGTGAATTAATGTTCGCATAGATTTTGGTTCCACAATCCACATTGATCGCCGATTGTCACCCACCAAAATATCAATGACTCACATTGATTCCAATACCAACGTGCATCTTTTCATTGCAAAAGTCCAAAAGCAAATTAACAAGGGGGATATTTCACATCCCGCAATCAACCAGGATCGTAGATCTCCCTCGGAGAGGAATATAAATGATGGACATTGATTTTCTCTCCATTGCACATCTTTCCATTGGATAAGTTAGGGTTGTTGTTAAACCATGAGCATGTTCAAGGTCCACAATCGACCAGGATCGTCGATATTGAAGTGATCGACAGATAAACAGTTTTTCCAGTTCGGGATTAGAACACGCATAATATTGTGGTTGTAATACCTGGTGAAGAGCATTTTAGGCCTAGTGGTATGGTAATAAATGAATTGGTTCCTGGTAAATGGAATTAATCCTCAGTTTTGGGTTTGAACACGAGGAGCTTATATTAAGCTCCCAAAGGCTAAAAAAACCTCTGAGATATTATGAGAGCAGACAAATTATTTGAAGGAAACCATAAAGGAGCAGAACGTTCCTAGGACACCCCTTTGTGGGTTTAGAGAACCCTAATATAAATCAGGTCACTCTAACTATGGGATGAGTTAGCAACATATTTGTATCTAGGCCAATTTCATGAAGAATTTGGAGGGATTCATATTTGACTTGCATCAATTCAGGAAAAGGTAACAATCATCAAGAAAATACAAGTGTTGATATGATCATTCATGGAAAGGATAAATCAAGTGCCTCAAGAAAGAATTTGCTGTTAGATGACCAAGGTTACTCAAAGAACATGATTGGAAATATAATTCTGTCATGTAGGAGATGGATCATAGGAATTCAAGTAATAATGGAAGAAGAGATCATGAGGTAGATATCAAGCAAATAAGAATGAAGAATAGTGCTCCAAGAGGGAAAAAAAATAGTATAGGATTGTTGATGCATTCAAAAAGTATCGAATATATTTCCACATAAGCATGGATATGTCAAAAGCAAGAAGGATTTCAAAAAGAAATGAATCTCTATAGAGAAACAGTAAGGAGACATGAATAAGAAAATGGTTTTATGCATGGTTTTTAATGCAAGGGAGATGATGCCTGATGAGAACCCATCTTAAGTGTCATAGAGACATGAGTGACATTCCCAGAGGTTGGAGGTATCACTCGAAATTACAATGGTAAAGTAAAAGCGATGTTGAGTACTTTTAATTAATTTTGTGCAACTAGTGAAGGAGGCATATATGCATCCTTACAATATGCTAGAGATTGGCTATGCAAGCCAAGTTTGAGGCTAGTTGGCAAGGAGAAGAGAAAGGTACAAGAAAACTCAAGTACTAAAGTATTCATTCAGGAAATGGATGAAGTAGTTCAGTCCAAAAAGTAACTGGATGTTGAAGATCCAAAATCTATAAGAAAACATATTTGGAATTATAATTCATCAAAGTATGAGTTGGGATAGATATATCCATAAAAAAATAAAAGGTGAAGGTTAATATCAACATTAGTATTTTCCTGGAAATGAAAAATCAACCAAGAGTGATTTGACTAGAAAGTGATCAAGATAGAAATAATCATGCACGATGATTACAATGGGAGCACAAGAGTATTCAAGAGTTTGGGGAGAATTGAAGACTTCTGGGATCAACAAGGAAAAGTGTTACAGGGAGATATAAGCTACTGCAATTTCTGTAGCAACAAGTATGCTAAGGCTTGTTGGCACAACCATAAAGAGAGAATGTTTGCATGTTTGCAAGTGTTGTTGATGATGTTTCCACATATGGAA
>JASDQU010949903.1:0-32292 GCA_032191745.1 Picea mariana | reverse complement strand
TTTAAGGTGACAAGAAATGTTGAAAGTAAAAATATGGCTATGGCTACTAGAAGGACCAATCCTAACATTTATAGAGAGAACAATGGTCCTTCTTCTAAAACACCTCAACCTACAAGGTTGACACCTCAACAATTGGAGGAAAGAAAAGAAAAAGTTTTATGCTTTAATTGTGACAGCAAGTACAGTAAGGGACATAAGTGTGGTGAGAATAAATTATTCTACATAGATTGTGAAGAGGAAGAAAAACAAGAACAAGAACCATCTCAAGATGAAAACATAGAAGAAATTTCTTCGGAAGAGTTGACTCCCACGATATCGTGTAATGCATTGGCTGGAATTAGCACTCCTCAAACCCTCAAGATCGAAGGATACATCAAAAATAAAAAGGTAATAGTCCTAATTGATTTTGGAAGTACTCATAATTTCATTCACTATAAATTAGCCAGATCTTAATTGCTTTGTATATTCGGCGCCAGAGTTTCAAGTAATGATTGCAGATGGAGGAACTATCAATTGCTTAGGAAAATGCAATAAGATCAATCTTACTATGGGGGAATATGTAATGCATATTACAATGATTTCTATACCCATGGGTGGTGTAGATGTTGTACTAGGAATCCCATGGTTACAATCATTAGGAACAGTGGCTTTTAATTTTCAAGAACTTTTCATGAAATTTTCATTGGAAGGAAAATAAATTGAGTTAAGGGGTATCACAGGAAAACCCGATAAGGTGATAAGCTCTAACGGCATGACAAAATTATTGAAAAGGGGGTATCAAGGTGTTATTGCACAGCTATGCTCACTAGATGTTCAAACATCTAAGCCATCTATTCCTCAAGATCTCTAAAGGATCATTGATAAGCATTCCAAATTATTTGAAGATATTCCCAAAGGTATTCCACCCACTTGAAATCATGATCATGAAATTCACCTAATTCCTGAGATTATTCCTCCTAACATCAGGCCATATAGATACCCTTATGCCCAGAAGAATGAAATTGAGCGCATGGTTGAAGAAATGTTAGAGGCTAACATTATTAGACCTAGCCAAAGTTCTTACTCTGCACCAGTGGTAATGGTATTCAAGAAAGATAGCTCATGGCATATGTGTCCAGATTATAGAGAGCTTAAAAAGATCACTATTAAAGATAATTTTCCCATTCCCGTCATTGATGAACTACATGGAGAAATATATTTCACAAAATTGGATCTCCATTCAGGGTATCATCAGATCAGAATGAAGGAAGAAGATATCCCAAAAACAACATTCCGAACTCATTACCCCTTAATTGGGGTAATGAGCCAATATTAGGTCTTAACAAAATACCAAGTGACAGGAGAGAGCCCTCTCTGAGATGAGCAGGCTAGTACCCAGCTCTAAAGTTGGTTTGTAGGTTACCTCTATCATTTTTTTAATCAGCCGAACAAATTTACAGAGTGCTAACAAAAACAACAGGAAGACTTCAACTTGAAGTTAATGAAAAGCCTGGACATAATTGAAAATAAATTGGATAAGGAGAGTGGCTCTAGCAAATCAGGAAGCCACGAGACCCCTGAGAAGAAAGGGCGGTCAAGGAGTGGTAGCAGACATCACCATCACTCCCAAAAGCATTCCCATAAGAGATCACATAGTAGTTCAAGTCGATCCCCTATCAAGAAGCATAGGATGTATGGGGTGGATGAATTGAAAGGAGAAATGAATAAGATCAAACCTCCTACTTTATATGGAGAGCACAAGAAGGATGAATATGTTGAGACATGGCTTCTAGGCATGAGGAAGTATTTCCAATTGCATAACTATTCTTCTCATGTAGAAGGAAGGATTTCTATATGCCACCTTAAAGGAAAGGCATCCATGTGGTGGGGACTGTTGGTGCAAGTGCAACACCTCAAAGAGAAAAATGTGACTTGGAAGGAATTCAAAAGGAATTTTGAGAAGAAATACCTCACCAAGAGGTATTATGACAAAAACATTAAAGAGTTCTTTGAACTCAAGCTGAGAAGCATGACTATTGATGAATATGAAGGATACTTATAGACTTTATGAAGTATGTCTCCTTCATCAAGGAAGATACAATAAAGATTCAAAGATATTTGAGTGGGCTTCCATCTTTCATCATTGATAAAATCTAGTATGATGATCCCAAGACTTTGGAGGAAACCATAAGGAGAGGAAAATGCTTATATGATGAGAAAAAAGGAAAGCCTACTTTCCAGAAAGCTTGGGAGGACAAGAAGAAGTTTAAGAAGGAACAGAGTAAGAAGGGGAACAATCCACCCTTTTTCAAAAACAGTCCTCAAGGATAACCATATTTTAGAGAGAACAGAATGGCAGACACCCATTTAATAGTGGGGTTGTAAAAGAGACCATAAGTATCGATATTTTCCTCAAAAAAGTGATAAAGTGAGAGATGTACACAATGTATAGCAAGCATAAGAAGTGGAGTACATGGGCAGAAGTGTACCTATGATGTATGCAACCCTAGACAGCAGGCAAGTTGAGTTTCAATCACACAATATTGAGTTTGAAGGTATGATCAATAGCCATGCCTTTACTATTTTGATAGATTCAGGATCTAGTCATAGTTACATAGATCTTAAATTTGTGGAAATATTGATTTCTCCAAGAAGAAAGCATGATAAATCTTGGTTGGTACAGTTGGTTATAGGAGACAAGAGAAAAGTTGTTTAGCTATTTAAATCATGTCCAGTGGACATGAATGGGATAAGTGCCAAGGCAGATTTGAACATCCTGCCATTGGGTTCATATGACTGTCTAATTGGTATGAATTGGTTGGACCAACACCATGCCATCTTAGATTTCCATAAAAAATAATTTACTTTCCTATATGAGAAAGGGAACCCAAGAGCAGTCTAAGGAATTCCTAGGGAAGTTACTGTCCGAGAGATCTCAGCAATGCAGTTGAAGAAGTGTTACAGGAAGGGTTGCCAATTATTTGTAGCTCATATGGAGGAAGCACCTAAGGATAAGGTGCCAAATCTGGAGGATCACTCAGTCCTAAAATATTTTGAGGATGTGTTCAAGGAGATACCAGGACAACCCCCAAAGAGAGATATTGATTTCTCTATAAATTTGATGCCTGGAGCAACTCCAATATCAAAGAATCCCTACAAAATGAGTACACCAGAGTTGAAGGAGTTGCAAATGCATCTCAAAGAGATTCTAAAGAAGGGGTATATATTCCCAAGTTTGTCACCTTGGGGTGCCCCAGTATTGGTTGTGAAGAAGAAAGATGGGGCATTGATATTGTACATCAACTTCAGACAATTGAACAAAGTGAATATAAAGAACAAGTATCCTTTTCCAAGGATCGAAGATCTCTTTGATCAGTTAAAAGATGAAAGGATATTCTCAAAGATTGATCTCAAGTCAATATATCATCAAGTAAGGATCAAAGATAAATACATCAGCAAGACCACCTTCATGGCAAGGTATGGTAATTACGAATTCATAGTGGTGTCATTTGGATTATCAAATGCACCGACTGTTTTCATGTGTTTAATGAATGGTGTTTTCCGAGAATACTTAGACACGTTTATCATTGTCTTTTTTGATGACATCCTTGTGTATTCCAAGTTAGAAGAATAAAATGAGAATCATTTGAGTATGGTGTTACAAGTGCTAAGAGAGCACCATTTGTATTCCAAATTGAGCAAGTGTTGATTTTATCAAAACAAAATTCACTACTTGGGGCATATCATATCTGAAAAAGGGATAGTAGTGGACCCTGGAAATATTGAGGCCATTAAAGGGTGGACAAAACCTAATAATGTGAGAGAGGTTATATCCTTCATGGGCCTAGATAGATACTACAAAAGATTCATTGCAAGGTTTTCGAGAATTTCTCACCCAATCACTTTCTTTCAAAGGAAAGGGGTGAAGTTTCAATGGACAACAGAGTGTGAAAAGAGATTCTAGAAATTGAACTAGTTGTTAACCAGTGCTCCAATTATGAGTATTTCTGATCCGAATGAATATTTCATAGTTTTCACCGATGCATGAAAATAAGGACTTGGTGGAGTCCTCGGTCAAAATGGGTTTGTGATATGTTTTGAGTCCAAAAATTTGAAAGAGAATGAACAACTCTATGCCACTCATGATATGGAGTTGGCATCCATAGTGCATGCCTTGAGGAAGTGGAGGCACTACCTCATGGGAAAGATATTTGAACTAAGGGAATACCATAATGGTCTAAAATACTTTTTTTATTAACTAACTTTGAATGTTAGGCAGAGCAGATGGTTGGAATTCCTCTGTGAGTATGACTTTGATATTAAGAACATCAAAGGAAAGAAGAACAAAGTGGTTGATGCACTCAGCAGGAGAGTGCATGAACTGCATGATACAACCATTAACATGTATCAAACGGATCTTAAAGGTAGAATTTTTTAGTCTGCAAAAGTTGATTTGCAGTACATGGAATTGGTAACAAAATTACAACAAGGTAAAATGTAGCAGAAAGTTGAAGATTATGAATTGGGAATTGATGGAATTCTCTTGTACAGGAACATAATGTATGTAAACAATTATCCTGAATTGAGGAGTATGAATTTAAAAGAGATGCATAATGTACCTTATGTTGGACACCCAGGATATAAGAAAATAGTTGCAGCAGTCAAGAGCCAATATTATTGGCCAAGCATTAAGAGGGAGATTGTTGAATACATCGCTAAATGATTGGAGTGTCAAAGGGTCAAGACTAAGAATAGACACCCAAATGGGTTGTTGCAACCATTGTCCATTCCTAAGTGGAAGTGGGAAGTGGTGACAATTGATTTAATCACCAAATTGCCCAGAACAAGCAAGCAATATGATGTTATCATGGTGGTGGTGGAGAAGCTTACCAAAGCTGACCATTTCATTCCTATAAAGGTTACTCACAAGGAAACCAATGATTCTTATATTTATATGAGGGAAGTGGAACACCTGCATCACATACCCAATACAATTGTGTCTGACAAAGACCCAAAGTTTACCTCAAAGTTCTGGAAGGGGTTATTCAAAGGGTTCATAACAAATATGAACTTTAGAAAAACTTATCATCAAGAGACTGATGGAAAAATAGAAAGGGTGAACCAAGTGATAGAGGATATGTTAAGGCTATACGTGATGGACAAACCATCTAAATGGGAAGATTATATACACTTGCTAGAATTTTCCTACAACAATGGGTATCAAGCATCACTAAAGATGAGCCCATTTGAAGAGCATTATGGAAGAAAGTGAAACACCTCGGTAAGTTGGGACAAACTAGCTGACAGAGCAGTAGTTGGGCCAGAGTTGCTTAGAGAAATGAAAGAGTAAATGTTGAATATTAAACATAATTTAAAGTCTGCCCAAGATAGGCAGAAAAGCTATGCTGACAAGTATAGAACTCACAGGGAATTTAAAGTGGGTGATCATGTTTTCTTGAAAGTGAAGATCAATACAATTTCCCTAAAGTTGGGAAATTGTTCCAAGTTGGCAGCCAAATATTGTGGGCCGTTTGAAATCCTGGAGACGATTGGACCAGTAGATTATATGATTGCATTTACTGCATCTACTTCTATGCATAATGTATTCCATGTATCATTGCTTAAGAAATATATACCTGATGATAATCTTGTTATTGATTGGAATGTGACTCAGGTGGAGAAAGAAAGCACTTTTCAAGTGCATCCAGTACGCATTCTAGACTAGAAAATAAAATAGCTCTTAAATCAATCCATAGGGATTGTAAAATTCTAATGTACCTAGTACGGTCCTGAGGACGCAACTTGGGAGCATGAATATGTTATGTGGGCAAAATACCTGCATCTTTTTGAAGATTTTCAAAATCTTGCTGATGTTTTGTAAATGAGTTGCATTGAGGACAGTGCAAAAATAAGGGGAGGGAATTGTAGTACCCCAAGGTCGAGCCCCTGTTGAATTTTAACAATGTGTAATGATATTTATAGGCTGGTAAGACAAATTTTTATAAGATGTAAGGATTATGTGTTTATTAGGCCGGAGAGCCTAGATGCTAAGGCCAGTGAGATTGATTTTCTATATGTAATTATGCAGATCATTAATAAAAATACATCATTGCGTGTAGACCAACCACAAAGAAAGAGTTATGGGGCACTAAGCTCCACTAGGAAGGGAAAGGGAAAGGGTCTGAGAGGCTAGGAAAAAGGGGTTAATCTTGAGGGATTAACCCAAGGGGATTTTAAAATATATTCCTAAATTACTAAAGTTTGGGAATAAACCCTGTTATCCTAAGTTCCTTTAGGGAGAGGAATGAAATACAAGTGGAGAGGAACGAGATCCTGGAGATCCAAGTGTCATCCAGGATGCATGAAAATTTATGTGGGAAATTCCATTGTTGTGGGGGTTTGTAGCCAATCTGGGCATCTTTCCTCATGAGTTCACTCTGGATTCTATCCATCCTTCACACCCATTCACTAATGCACTGAGAAAGACGCAGTCAGCCAATTATTCCATTGTCGAACCCTTTTCCATCATGAAACTCTGTAATTTTTTGAGCCGTCCCTAGCCTTACCCTATTTTTCTAATGTGGTTACCCGGTTGACTTAAGAGTTGGACATAAAAAGAAAGTTGTTAGGCATGTGGTTTGAAGAGGTGGGTTGTCAGGCTCGTGGGTTGAAGAAGAAGGTTGTGAGGCCTATGAGAAACTCTCTTCAGGTGAGAGAGGTTTTGGGGGAAGTGATTTCTCCTGGAGGGTGTCCAGCAACAACTACAGATCTCTGAGAATTCCTAGTCAACCTTGTTGTTGAATATTTGGAAGGGAAGTGGAGCAGTCGATGGAATATGGTACAGTGAAGGTGTATATTCGAGGGGTGGGATAGGCATGTGGGGAATGAGATTCTATGATCAATGGGTGGAAGTAGTCTCCTTGGAGGGAATCCTTCTTGTTGCATTATGTAGCTTTCTGTAGTCTCAGCCTAGCCTAGGATTTTCTTTACCCTGGGTGGAGTTTAGTCCCAGCTCGAGAGCGACCCACTACTGATAGCTTGGAGTAGCGTGGTCTAAGGATGTGATGTTTATGGAAGTTATGCATGCAGTCAGTGGTCTTATCATAAAAAGATAAGTGTTAATTATATGTTAATTGTATGATATGTATCTTGCACATGTGTTATAATGTTATGAGTATTGCCTATATATGTTGCATGTGTAGGCTTACTGTTATTTTCACATTACTCTATATTGTAGAAGAATGTTTATGTCCTTTTAAATTTTCATTAGATATATATGTATATCAGAGCATGATAGTTCAAGTGGCATGACCTGGCCTATGTGGCTGGGTATGTTACAATCTGGTTTCTTAACAACAGTTGTTTTTAAGTAGTTGTGTTGTCCCTGACGAGGGTGGTCGGGGGATGTTAAATTCCATGTAAGTAAATATGACACCTAAGGATCATGTGTCATGCCATGTAAACATCCACATGTCATGCCACGTCAATAGTTTCCACATCATCCCATAAGTGGTCGACGAACTATAGTCAAGTCGAACGAACTAAAGAAGTTTTTCATCAATCAACGAGGATGACAGGCAATCGATGGGCTGACAATTGAGCGTCGGCCGAATTAATGAGGAATTCATTCTCCAATGAAAATAGTCGACGACTGATAGTTGGGTCGATCGATTTAGCATTGTCTTATGAATCATTTGTCAAGGGATTGTGTCGATGTTCGACGATCAATTTGGCAGGTTGGAAAAAGTGTCATGTGCACCCAAAGGAGAATGTTGATTGTTGATGACTGATAGAGTTAAATCAATGGCTCATATTTCAATCAAATTAAGATCAAAGAATCAGATTCAAAAGTTTTTTACAGTAGTAAAACAATTAGTTTTATATGAAATTTTCTGAAATTTTCATATTTTTTAAGGTTATTAACTTACGGGGCATTTTTGAGGTCCTAAATGATGATTTTAGCCCATGGAAACCCATGAGAAAAAATTGTACGGAGGTAGAATTTGTCTCTGCATCTCAAATAAAAGAGATCAAAGAAGATACCTATCGACCCATAATTTTGATTTGGGCAATAAAATTTTCCAGAAATTAATAGAGAGATTTTTGTAGCAGTAAATGACTGGAAAATTGCAGCATATGGATGTTGTAAATTTTCACTCAGAACTCAAATTGAGACATGGGTATAGTTTTTGGAAAGATGTTTCAGAGAGGGATGAACCTAAGGAATAAAATTTTTATTTTGTGCATTATGCACTTCATAAATTTGGATAAATAATAACCTATATCTAATTGATGGCATGCTTTACACTATACATGTTCTAAAAACAATTATTACATGCACATTTCTTCCAAAATTAGAGTTGCAAAATTAGAGGTACGTGAAAGAAAATTTGGTTCTTATATGAGGACTTGAGTTATGTTTGATTCTCAGGGATCTTATAGACATGAGGAAGAGATCATAGGACTACATGTTATCATGGGTAAGGCTGAGACAAAGTCAAATGGAAGAAGGGATAGGAAGGAGCTTGTCACTATAGGAAACCTGCATAGGAAAGTGAAAATCTATAGATTTTATAATGAAATGATTATTAAGGATCGAGAGGAGCTACTTAAATATTTGAATATGATGCATAATAAAGTCAAAAAATACTCTGTAACAAAGAAAGCATTTAGTGTTGGACAAGTGTCTCCATCTAAATCTCATATCAAAAGGGATGATCATGGAAATGATAATTAGTCAAAAAGCATGAGAAGTTCCCATCATTTTCCAAGGAAATCCACCAGAAGAAATTATGCACTTTTAGGGTTAGGGATCATCCTAAGTGTGTCTCATGTTTGAGGCAAAGGAGAAGGTTTGAGGGAGACATCTTGCAAGGTGAACTCTGAAAAATTAAGCCACCAACTTTCAATGGTGAGAAAAAGAAAGGAGAAGAGGTTGAGTCTTGGCTATTGGAAATGAAGAAATATTTCCAGCAACATGATTACCCCTCAAGGGTAGAAGCTATAATTACAACCAACCACTTTCAAGGAAAGGAAACTATGTGGTGGGATCAACTTAAGCAAGCCAAGAACCTTGATGAGAAGAGGGTCACATGGAGGCAGCTGAAAGGATATTTCCAAGATAAATATTTGTCTAGGCATTATTATGAAAGGAAGATGAAATATTTCTTTGAACTCGAGTTCGGAAGCATGAAAATGGACGAATATGAGAAGCGGTTCTTTGAATTATTGAAGTATTTTGACTTCATAAAGGATGAAAAAGTAAAAATCCAAAGGTTTCTAAGTGGTTTACCATCCTTCTATAGTGACAAGATTCAATATGATAGCCCCAAAACTTTGGAGGAAGCCATGAGGAGAGAAAGGTGAGCAAAGAAGATGAAGGCTAGTTTTCCAAAAAGTTTGGAATGACTAGGTGAAGGGTAAAAAGATCAAAGGCAGAAGGGTTTTAAGCCCACCTTTTTCAATAACAACACCCAAGAAAATCAACAATGTCATTCATCCCAAAATGAGCAGAAGGTTGCATATTCATTTGGTAAAAGGAAAAGGAAGAAAACTTTACAAAGTTGGGGATATGAGGGAAATCACTTATATAGGGACCGCCCTCACAGAGGAGAAAGAATGAGGATTTTCCACAACATCTAGGAGGATGAAATAGTGGAATACATGGGTGGAATAATGTCAAGGATTTATGCAACCTTGGACAACAAGCAAGCAGAGTATCAATCCCCCGTGATTGAAGTGGAAGGTAAGATTGATAACCAACCCATAGTAATTTTATTTGATTTTGGAGCTAGCCATAGTTACAGAAACTCTAACATTGTTGAAATATTTAACTTGAAAAGGAGTAAGCATAAGAAATATTGGTTAGTTCAGTTAGCCACAGGGGATAAGAGGAAAACCAATGAGCTTGTTAAATATTATCAAATATACATGAATGGACTTAGCACAAAGGTAGATGTGAACATCATACCATTGGATTCATATGACTATCTAATTGACATGGATTCATTGTAAAAACACTATTTTGTCCTAGACTATTACAACAATACAATCACATGTATTTATGAAGAAGGGAAGTAAGGAAAGGTTCAATAAATTCCAATAGTTGTAGTTGTTAGAGAGATTTTAGCGATGTCATTGAAAAAGAGTTTTAGGAAGGGATGTCATACTTTTTCATTCCATATGGAAGAGGAATCCAAATATAAAGCATCAAGCATTGAAGACCATCTGGTCTTAAGTAATTTTGAATATGTTTCTAGGGAAATTCCAAGATTTCCACCAAAGAGAGACATTGATTTCTCTATTGATTTAGTGTTAGGAGTTGCCCTACTATCCAATGCACCATACATAATGGGAAAACCAGAATTGAAAGAGTTTCATATGCATATTGAAGAATTGTTAAAGAAGGGGTATATATGTCCAAGTGTGTCACCTTGGGGAGCCTCAATTATTTTTGTGAAGATGAAATATGGAACCTTGAGGCTATTTATTGATTTATATAGCTTAATAAGGTCACGATAAAGAACAAATATCATTTCCCAAGAATTGACAATTTGTTTGATCATCTGAAAGGTGCAAGAATATTTTTGAAGATTGACATGAGATCAGGTTATCATCAAGTGAGGATAAATGAATAATACATCATCAAGACAACATTCAAAACAAGATATGGGAATCATGAATTCACGGTAGTATCATTTTGACTATCAAATACACTGACAATTTTTATGTGCCTAATGAATGGAGTGTTCAAGGAGTACCTAGACATGTTTGTAATTGTGTTCCTAGATGATATACTTGTATAATCTAAGTCATAATAGGAACATGAGAAAACATTTATAATGGTGTTACAATTTTTAAGAGAGCACGAATTGTATTCTAAGATAAGTAAGCACATATTTTATCAAAATAAGATTCACTACTTGGTGCATATAGTTTCAATAGAAGGGATAGAAGTGGATTTTGAAAAGATAGAGACCATTATAGGATGGTCAATGATAAAGAATGTGATCAAGCTTAGATAATTCATGGGTCTTTCTAGTTATTACCGAAGATTCATAAAAGAATTTTCAAAGATTGCAAGTCCAATCACTTCTTTACAAAAGAAGGGTGTGAAATTTGAATGGACTTCCAAGTGTGAAGAAAGATTTCAGCAGTTGAAAGACATCTAGACAAGTGCACCAATATTGAATATTGCAGATCTAGATGAAGATTTTTTTGTGTGCATTGATGCATGAAAGGAAGGACTCAGTGGAATTCTAAGTCAAAAGGATCATGTGGTATGCTATGAATCCAAAAAATTAAAAGAGCATGAGAAGAATTATGCTACCCATGATCTAGAGTTAACAGCAATTATACATGCATCAAAACTGTGGAGACACTTCCTTATGGGAAAATATTCAAGCTAAGGATAGACCATTGTAGTCTAAAGAACTTGTTTGGACAACCAACATTAAATTCTAGACAAACTATATGGTTGGAATTTCTAAGTGAGTATGACTTTGAAATTAAGAACATAAAGGGTAGGGACAATCAAATGGTTGATGCACTCAACATGAGATATCATGAACTGCATGTTACAACCATCAACATGTACATAAGTAATATAAAATATCAAATCATTGCATCAGAAAATTCAGATCAACATTATCTAGAAATAAAAGAAACATTACAGCAATGTATTTTTTAGCATAAATTTAATTCTTATGAGTTGAAAGAAGATGGAATTCTCATGTACAAAGGCAAGGTATATGTGTCGAATTCCAATGAACTAAAAAATGCAGTGCTAAAGGAAATGCACAATGTGCCATATGCGGGACACATAGGATATTAGAAGACAATTGCAGCTATGAGAAGCCAATATTTTTGGATGTGAATGAAGAAAGAAGTGGCTAATTACATAGCTAGATGTTTAGAGTCTCAAAAGGTGAAAACAAAGCATAGACATCTAGTGAGGTGGTTACAACCATTTCCTATTTGAGAGTGGAAGTAAGAATTTGTCACATTTTATTTCTTTATAAATCTTTCCAAAGAAATGAAGAAGCATGATTCCATCATGGTAATATTGATTGGAATGTGATCCAGGTAGAGAACGAAGGGGATTTCTAGGTGGAAATAGTATGCATCCTGGACTGAAAATTCAAAGTGTTGAGGAACAAGGCCATAGAGATGGTAGAGTTTCAATGGACCTGCTACGGCCCCAAATATGATACATGGGAGCATGAAGAAAACATGATAGAAGAATACCCACAAATTTTTGACATTTTTGAAGAAAACGAAAATGCAAAACTCAATTCTGAGCAGCTAGAGTTCTGGAACCACATATTAAAGTCCTAGCCAACTATAGTGGGGTCATTGATAAAATAATGGCTCATTTCTCAGGTTATCCCTGATAAATGGATGGTACATACCTTATGTTATCCACGATAATAGAATGATGCATTCCTTGGGTCACCGAGTTGACAGGAAGATATTATGGTTGGAATTGTCATTAGAGTTGTAAATTTGCAAAATTTTCTAAGTATTGTGATGTAAATTTGCATATATGTATATCAGAATAGTTTGCACCGAGGATGGCACACAATTTTAGGGGATGGGGAATGTAGAATCCCCACTATAACTCCCAATTTAATTAATGCTTAATGTAGATATAATATGTGGCTACTATTAAGCAATGTAATATCCAAATTGTATTTTATATGTTTTAATAATAATAATGTGATTCTAGCTACTAAGGGGAAATGGAAAAATATAGGGCATGAATTAATACACAAGAGGGGGCAGAGTCTAGAGAATGGCCAAGAGGGGTCCAAGGGGGAATTATCCATGTATATTAATTCAACCCATTTTCCTAAATTTGCTATTGGTATATGAACCTTCTAATTTATGATTTAGTGTTCCAAAATCCAATCATTGAATATATGTAAGAGGGTGGGTGTGAGTGGTCACATCCCATAGTTATTGGGAACATGAGGGCCAAGTATAATTATATTTGGGAAGTGTGTGATTCAATCAAGCAAGCCAAAGGAGAGGAAATTTGTATGGGTAGTTCTAACAGTTTTACACATTGAGTTCTTTTGCATGAACAACAAGTAGAGAGTAGGCAAGAGATATTGAATATGAAACATACATGGAGGGTGAATTCTAGAGCATGTTGGAGAATGTTTTGAGCATATTGGAATTGAAGACTGAAAATCTAGGTTATCGGGCCTGAAGAATGAACTCTTGTATGAGTTGCGCTATAACATCAAGTGTTTGTTGTTGATTTTGTTGGTAGTTTTCCTATTAGTGAGTTTCCCTTGAGTTCCCACCTAAGATATTCTTGGCTACATGTGCCAGACAGGCTCTGATAAATGAATGGCATGCCTGAGGGACTGAGATCAATGAACGGGTACATTCCTTGAGTTGGGTAATTTGAGGGGAAGAGTACTGGTGGAAAATTAGGATAGCTATAGGAGAATGCCTATGGGTTGTGATTTTTATGAGCTGTGAGTGGACAATAAGAGACCACCATGTTTTGTGGATTACTAGCCTCAACTTGGGGTGACTTGTTGTTGATATTTGGATAAACAAGTATATGGTTGGGTGGAATTTTTGTCCCAAGTAGTTGGTTTCAAAAATGTTTATAAAATATAAGTGTTCACCTCATTGTTGTTTGTATTATGAGTTTATTTGTTGTGCATGAATTTTGTGTATCAAACTAATTTATTAATGTTTCTGAAATTGAGTTTAATAGTTGCATTTCATGTTGTTTTAGTATGTTGTAAATGTGTCTAAATAATGGTAACATTCAACAGTTAAATACATATGTAATTCCTAGTTGTAAGCTACAGGAATTTATCTAGATAGAGTATTTTGCACTGTGATGTCCATCAGTTGGACTGGGGGATGTTACAGTAATTGTATTCCAAAGAGAACTTATTTATATTCTAAAGTCAACACATAACCTTATCTCCATTTTTCTTCCTCACGGGAACCAAATTAACTACCCACTCATAATATCTCAAAGGAATTATGATATTTGCATCCAAGATCTTTCTAACTTCTTTCTCAATGATAGGCAACAAGATATGATTTACTAGTATCAATTTTTGTCCAAAAGGATTTGTTCCTAGTTTGAGGGGTATTCCATGTTGAATAATGGAAGTGTTTTATGTATTTAAGTCCTCATATTCCAAGGAAAAATATCTACATATTCCTTAAATAGCTCAATAAACTTATTCTTGACTTCAAGGGTAATATCCTTAGATAGTTTAATACACTTGGGCTCTTGACTGGTTCCCACATTGCAGTCCTATATGCTCTCATCTTTTGGTACAATAGTAGGCTTTGTGGGGACATCATTTCTATCGAATAATTTTTCTAAGCAGACTAAGCCTTTAGGAATTAAATTATTTTCTAATTGAATCACATTATGAGAGGCCATATGGTTATTGAAAAGGGTTTCAGACTATGCATCATTAGAAGGTTCCTCATTTTCTCGCATATCCTCTTCATTATCTATACTAGTAGAAGAAAAGTCATATATTAACTACAAAAATCTTCTAAGACATTGGTCATCTTAGAACACCTACCAGTGCTTGACATTATCTAGGATAGAAGGTTTGTACCTCATTTCCATTTCATACTTTGTTTGAGGGATGATGGGTTCTTTAAAAGTGCTAGAAGCTACGCCCAATGAATCAACTTTTTGTTTTAACTCTCTAGAAACAACAATAATGTTGAAACCCAAAAATAAATTTTCAATAAAATCCCAAATCAAGTTTCTATAGGCTCTCATCTTAGGGTTTTTGGTTTGATATACATTTATTACTTGTTGCACTATACGCTCAAAGTCCCCAAACACTACCAGCTATGTTATATTCATTTTCCTAGCAGTCTCCAAGCCTAAATCCAAGGCTTCATATTCTTCCACATTATTGGTAGCTTCAAACTCCAACTTATAAGAGAACAAAATATTCTCCTTAGTTAGAGATATCATCTCTATCATAGCTTTTGAACCATCCTTTGAACAAGATCCATCAAAATATAATTTCCACACCCCCTCAAGTTTCAAATCATCATAAGTGGGTATATTTTCTAATTCAGTTATCCCATCTATGGACAAGATGCAATAGCCTAAATCAATTTTAATTTCATAAATGGGATGATTTACTGGGTTATTTTGGTCACTTACCACATATGCAAACTTTGTTTCTCTGTAAATTCTTCTTTTCTCACCACCAAAAACTGGGACTGTGGCATATTTCATCTCCATCTACATGTTTCCTCCTAATTTTCTTTCCCATAATATAGATAACAACATGCCATAATTAGCAGGTAAGTTATCCACTACTACATCCATAATGATACTCTTAACAAGGGGTTGTGATAATGTAACCACCAATTCCTTAAGTATTCCCTCACATTTAACCTTCCTTCATTCAAATGAATATAAAACATGATATTCTCTAGTTATCTCAAGTCCCAAGTGTTCCATGACAGATTTAGGCATAAGATTATGGGAGGCTTCAAAATGCAACACACAATTGTGTAGCAGTTTGTCATGGATATTTAGAGTGATATAAAAAAGAGCTAGAAAATCATGTTTGCTATCGATATGAGCTCCAAATGTAATGGTTGGGAATTCATCATGAATATTTAAGGTATTATGTTGATTACTAGGGTTAGAACCATGTATAACTTTCTCAATTTATTTTTGATATGCACGATGTTTTACAAACTCCACTAATGGAACATGTATTTTCATCTTTTCTAAATCATGCTTAATTATAAAGGGTCGGCCATGATTATCCAAGTCTTTAGAATCTCCTTTCCCCTTTAATTGATTTGAGGAATCTGTCTCTTGGGTAATAGTGATTGTTTCTTTCCCTTTTTCTTTGGACTAAATTGTTGGTGTTTATTATTTCTTTCCCTTTCTCTTTGGACTAAATTGTTGGTGTTTTCTTGGATGCAGGTAGATTATCATTTATTATCCCTAATGGCCTAGACATAAGGTCATATTTCCTATGTAATTCATCTTGTAATGCATTAGAAATCATCCTATACTGAGAAACTGTAAGTCCTCCATAACTCATTGTTTGGTTCCCAGTATGAGGTTTAGTATTTATGGACCTCTCACAACGACATTGAGTGAGATGTATAGTTTCATGATTATCTTGAATCAAATGCATCTCTTCTTGAAAATCTGAAACCTCTTCAAGCCCCAAGTCATAAACCACATTATTTTCCTTGTTATTATTTACATGAGGTCTAAGGGGTTGTTCCTCATTTCTTCTATCTCTCCTAAACATATGAGGGTTAAAAGGTCTCCTAAAACGATTTGGATTCCTCATGCCTTTTTCATTAGGAGGTTTATTTGGAGGAATACCTTTAGTTTCAAGCCTCGACAGTTTATTAGATATGTTTTTGATGAGTCTAGAAATTTCCTCTAATTTAGCTTCTTGGGAATCTTTACTAGAACCTAGGGTACCAGATTCATGTTTTATTTTTTTCCTATATTTATTAGTATGATCAATTTTTACCTTTGTTTTTCTAGAAGATGGCATATTTTTGTCAATGTCAATGGCATCATCCTGCATGATTAAAAGGGTGGAAAACCTTCTTTCTCTTAGCATAATGTAAAAATCTACCTCAAAGGCTCCTATGTAAGTCACCTTTGCAATTTCTTGGGAGGGTTTGA
This sequence comes from Picea mariana, assembly GCA_032191745.1. NCBI lineage: Eukaryota > Viridiplantae > Streptophyta > Pinopsida > Pinales > Pinaceae > Picea > Picea mariana. The sequence continues at coordinate 15,632 of JASDQU010949903.1, read as the reverse complement.
TGTCTACTAGGATCTTATTATAGAGTTTAGTAAATCTCTTATTAAAATAAACTACATTCTCTGCAACCTTCTTCTTTAATGACCCTAAATCTATGAGATAGTATAAGTGATCCCCCTTTTCACCCCATTGTCTCATGAAGGTGGTTTCAAGAACCTCCCAAGAGTTAAAAAAAGCATGAGGTATCCCTCTAAACCACTTCCTAACATCTCCTTCAAGGGTCTGCACAAATAATCTCATAAAAACATCATCACACTCAATGAAAATATTGTCTATAAAATCTTGGGAAAAATGTCATATGCTCTTCAACTATTATTTATTTCTCCCCATCGTACTTTGGTAGTAGTTTAAGATAATTATCTGGAAAATCTTGAGGGTTTGCAGGAACATATAGAGGTCCATACCTAGGATCTACCCATGGAATAATAAGTGGTGGAGGTAGTGGTGGGTTTCTATTTCCTCCCCCTTGACCTTCCATTAGGTTCTTAAGAATTAAATTATTGGCTTCTACAGACAAGGGTGGTTTGAGTCACTAGATAAATTTTGAATAACCTGACCTTAAAGGGAAAAAAAAATCATATGTTTCCAAAATTGTAAATTATAGTTTTTAGCCAACCAATGTGGTCATATGAAAATTAATCAGAAGATTAAGGTTACTCATGAAACAAACAGGGTTTAGAAGGAGGTCTATCTATATGCAAAAGATGAAAGAGGAATCTACAGGTATGGGGAAAAAGGAAAGGGAAGTCTTCGAGGATGTGCATTAGTTTCTTTGGGAATCCATAAGGATAAGACGTATTGGTGCAGTGAGTAGTTTGGAAGACCCATAATGAAGTTTCATTTGGATAAATAAAGAAACACAAATACATAAATAAAATATTTCCTTTTGGTATATGTGCATATCAAATGTAGATGATAATTAAGAAAGACCATCTAGAGTTCATGATATTGCAAGTGCAGTAAGCACACATAGAGGTACAAATATTAGGAATATGAAAGTAGTTCAAATAGCAGGTAAAAGGGTTTGAATCTTGGTATTAAGGATGAGCAGAGAAACTTAAAGAAAGAGTGTCATGTCAAGGATTATTCAGAAGATGGTCAAGCTTGTACAATTGTTTGAGGAACTAGAGGGATGCAAAGGGAAGTGCAAGGATTTTGANTTTCCATGGGTTCTCAACAAAAGGAACAGGTCAACAAGGAGCTGTGACATTTTAACAACATAAACAAAATTGAAATATATGTGCAATGGTGTGCATAATGGAAGAGGGAAACATGGTTTTTTTTATACCTTGAAGTCTCATGATAGGAATGGTGTAATTCCATAAGGAAGACTAATTATTAATGTGCATTAATATGCATGCATTTATATCTTATAGAGCTTTTTGTCCACTCGTGAGTAGAGATGGTTTCAACGGATGATAAAGGTGCAATAGGGAGTTGCATGTTGAGATAGTTCCATGAGGAGGGACTATATAAAGACCATAATTGGAAATTTAAAGACATTATTTGTTGGTTGTTGAAAGCTAGAAAGTGGAATGTAGAGGCCTTGTTTTTGTGCCAATAATATTGGATTACATTATAAAACATGCATGTGTGGAAGGCTACATATGTTGAGCAGTTGTAAATGGAAACAATCTTGTTAAGAAGGTAGAGGCAAGGAATTTGACTCTATTATTAGCAGTGTACAACTGAGTATAATTGGAGCATGAAAGAAAACAAGGATCTACAGGGATTCCAAGAAGACCATCTACAACAACAACAGCAAAAAAAATAATAAATAATTTGAAACAACTATGCATTGGGGTGCATAAAAGAAGCGATGCATGATACTTACGATAAACATATAAGGCATGTGCATGAAGTAGGTAAGATAAGATTTATTTCTTAATGCATATTGATGTGTGTTTGTGCATGTGGACATGATTGAACATATTTGTGGAATGCTTGTAGACTAAGAGTTTTCTGTTGATACATATATGCATGAACTAATGATGTCATGATATTTGAGTAAGACTAATGATGGATTTTGTATCCAGGAAATTGGTGACAGCATGGATGAATATGTTGATGATGTTGTTGAATATGACAACCATCCTTATGATCAAAGTGGGGATAGTAAAATATTGATCAAGAGGTTAATAAAGGGAGCCTACAATTTACCACAACAATATTAGTTGGTCAAGTAACATCAAGTAAATTGATAACAACCATGTAGGTATGCATCTAGGGTTGTTTATGATGCATAAATTCTAAAGGGAACTGAGGTAAGAATTCCCTTAGTTAGATTTTCAATTTTTTAGATTGATTTAAAGGAACAGGGCCTTGAATATACAAGTTTTATTGATGCTTGAATGCATCTATGTAAAATTCAATTGCATATTCTGTTAGTTGGCTATGAGATCATAACCAAGTTAAGATAGGAGACATTACTCCTATTGTAGCAATGAATTACATTAGATTTGGCCATGTGTGATTCCATGATGTGGTTGGAAGTGGAAGGGATATAGTGCCATCCAAGTGCATAATGGTTTCCCCTATATAACTGATGTTTGTACTGCGACCTCTTTGTCAACACAAAATAACACTAAGAAAATTACATTCCTAGCGTTGTGTATGGCTTGAAGAGGGAGGTATCCAAATAGTCGGACATGTAAATGGGAAAGACTTTAGATGATGTGTGTAGACGTTGGTCATACCTTCTAACTCATCATGGTTGAATAGATGATATAGATATGTGGTATTCCAGATTCAATGCAAGGATGCATTGTGTAAATGTGGCCATGGGTATGGGCGCATTGGTTTTAATAATGGGAAATGTTTGATTGCATTATGAAAAGCTTGTTGTGTTCATAATGCATGTACAATGAATGATAGTTTCATTCTAAATAATATGATTATTGGTTGAATTTCATTTTTAATGTGAACAATGGATGGAAATGATTGAATTGTTGGTAAAATAAAAATATAAGATCATTTCATGAATTCTTGTAAATGTGCATGAATGCTAACAATCTATTTGGCTGCATTAGAGTTGAGAAAATGAAGGAAGAATGGTCATGGATATGGCATGGATGTAATCCCATAAAGGAGACCGATTCCTTTTGCTATGCAAGTCAAATATAATTAGCAGGAAATCTCATGCCTGAGAAATTTTATTTCTCCTATATAAAACAATGTTGAAATTTATAATTTAAAATTGCTAACAATCTGTTTGGTTGCACTAAAGTTGAGAAAATTGCAGGGAAAATGGTCTTGGACATGGAAGGGATGTAAGCCAATAAATAAGACCAATTATTTTTGTCATATGAGCCAAACACAATGAGAGGAAAAATCATGCATGCAAATTGTATTTCCCTATGTAAAACAAATTTAGAAAAATATAATTGCAAATTGTTATGATATGCTAACAATTTGTGGTTGAGTGAATATTAAGAAAAATTGTAGCTAGAGTGGTTTTGGATATGGAAAAGAATTTATCCATAAGGAATACTGGTCTCTACAACTACAAGAGACAAATATAATGAGTAGAAAAATCATGTTTGGAAATTTTGTTTTCCTACACAAAATAGATTTGAAAATTATAATTGAAAATTTTATGATGATGTCTTGTATTTATTGCATGCATATGATGCAGATGAAACGATTGTCATAGGTTAGACATTTCTAGTGGAATTATAATAGAAAGTGGCATTCATCTATGTAATAATTATTTGGCAAATGGTGGATCACTTGAGGAACTGTATAAGAGTTAAAGGGATGCCTAAGCCCAGAGGGTGATTACAACAAGAAGAAGCAAGTTGTCAGGATTTATGAAGAATTAGGTTATCAGGCATTAAGAGTACACTCATGTGTGGAATTTTCATTGTCGAAGAAACAAGTTGTCATAATTGTATAAGAAGCAAGTTGTCAGGCTTGCAAAATAACCAAGTTGTTAGGCCTGAAGAGTGAACTCGTGTGTGAGTTGCACTGTAGCAACAAGGTTGTTGCTGGTTTTTTTTTTTATATTTCACTAACAACGAGTTACCTTGAGTTACTAGTAGTGATATTTCCGGTCACTTGCACCCGAAAGGCCTTGATAAAATAATGGTACAACTCGATGGACTACGAGCAGTGTAGGGGTTACATTCCTTGGGTTTGGAAGGTTAGTGGAAGAGAGATGGTGGAAATTAGGATAACTATAGGAGAATGTCAATGGGTTATGAATTTATATTTTGGGACCAAAGTGCCTATGTATATACATTTTGGGGCTAGAGTGCCTATGTATTTATGGTTTTTGAGGTTGAAGTTCCTATGTATTTATATTTAGGCTTTAATGCCTATGTGATGTTAGGCCAGAGAGCCTATATGTTGATTAAAGGTCGAATAGCCTAGCTTTGTAATTGTTTGAACACTGTATGGTGTTGTGCACTGAGGACAATGAAAACATAAGGGGGAGGGTAATGTAACATCCCTAGTTTTAATCCCTATAAATTGTAAATTTAATTGTATACATGTGAACTAGGATGGTGACCCGATATGATTAGGGAAAAGAGCCCATATTGATTAATATGGTCGGGGCGTGAATTGTATATTATCTATATTGAAATAATTAATAAAACAGTAATTGTTGGTTGCAATACAAGAGGGATGAAAATGATCGAGGGATATGATTCCACAAGAGAGAGGGGTCCAAGGGGGATTTTATCCATGGGTATTAATCCAACTCACAATTCCTGGAATTATTATCATTGTGTAAACCTTTTATTTTGATGTTGAGTGTCCCCCAGGAAAATCATTAAACTCATGTAAGAGGGTGGGTATTGTTGGTTGTGGATCCTGATTATCTTCCTAATTTAGACGTCTTTGTTTTCAGTCATGTTTATATCCCATGAAGACTTTACACCCCGGAAGAATGTACACTCCTCCACGTGGGGGAGTGCAATGGAGGTTACCCCCCTGTAGGGTTCGGGGGAAAGTGGGCATCCGACCGGGGTTCGGGGGCGAAACCCTAGAAGGAAAAATTGCCTTATAAATGTATATTGTAATTTCATAGTAAATTTGGACCATTCATTATAAGCTCACATATCTAACAGTAGAATTTATGTTAGGGTTCTTTTCCCTAGAATGAAACCCTGTTTTATGAGGGAAATGTATTCCAGCTATGTATCATGGCGAATATTGTATTTTGAGTGAGGAGACTATGAGAGAAAGAAGAGGAAGTTACAATGGGTGTGTTGTAGGTTGTATCCCTTCATTTGTTGGATAATAATAAAGGAAGGACCTGGAAATTTCTATGGTGGATGTAGCCCACACTGGGTGAACCACGTATATATGTGTGTCTATTGTATTGTGTATCTTCTATGTTGTATTTCTGAATTTTTTTTATTGTATTGCTCCATGATCCTGTTTTTATAACAACTGGTATGAGAGCGAAAGGTAACTCGCCAGAAAAGAGGGTTCCCAGTTCGAGTGGGAGCAATGGAGGAAGATGGAAAGTTTAGGGTCGAGAAATTTAACGACCAAAACTACTAGTTATGGAAGATGTAGATGGAAGATTATTTATATTAGAAGGATCTATTCCTACCATTGGGTGGAATAACAAAGAATCCGACGACCATGAAGGACGAAGAATGGGAATTTCTTGATAGAAAGGCACTAGGAATGATACGGTTGAGCCTGGAAACATCGTTGTCTTTCAATATTTATAAAGAAAAGACAACGAAGGAGATAATGGATGCATTGGCTAAACTGTATGAAAAATCATCGACGTCCAATAAGGTATTTATAATGAAGATATTATTTAATATGAATATGTCATAAGGTGGACCTTTTGCAGATCATCTAAATAAATTTAATATGGTTACTAATCAACTAAGTTATGTACAGTGGACTTTGATGATGAGGTCAAGGCTTTTCAAATCTTGTGCTAATTGCCAGAAAGTTGGAACCACTTGGTCATGGTTGTAAGTTACTATGTCTCTGGTTGAAACACTTTAAAATTTGATTATGTTGTTGGTGTTATGCTTAGTAAGGAAATGTGACGGAAAATCACAGGTGGGACATCAGATAATGCATTAAACATGGAGAATAGGGGAAGACAAAAGGATAGAGGAAAGGGCTCAGGGAACCACGATAATTCTAGGAAGGGAAGATCCAAATTCAGACTTGTAAATATCAAGTGTTGGAATTGTGGGAAGAAAGAACATCTGAAGAAAGACTGCAGAGCTCCAAAGAAACAAAGAGATGGACAACAAGAGAAAAATCAGGAAGCAAATGTAACAGGTGAAGTGTTACAAGATGATTTGATTCTTTCTGTAGATAATATTTATGATTCTTGGGTAGTAGATTTAGGGGATTCATTTCATGCCACACCCCATAGAAAACATTTTTTAGGTTATGTTCAAGGTGATTTTGGACAGGTTCATTTGGGTGATGATGCACCATGAAAAATTGTTGGAATGGGAAAGGTAAAAATAAATCAAAGGAATGGAAAACAATGGTTGTTGAAAGAGGTAAGACATGTTCTAGATATAAGGAAAAATCTAATTTCAATAGGACAGTTGGAAAGTGAAGGTTGTATATCCATATTTATAGATAAGATGTGGATGGTCACCAAAGGATCATTGGTGATAGAAAAAGGAGAGAAGGTAGGTACATTGTATTTATGTATTGGTAATAATGACTCTTTTATATCTTTAGCTTCTACAGGAGTGGATACAACACTGTGGCATCATAGGATTGGACACATGAGTGAGAAGGGGATGCACATACTTCAGAAAATAAATTTGTTGCCAAATCTTAAACAAATTGATTTGGATTTCTGTGAGCACTGTGTTTATGGAAAACATAAGAGAGTCAGATTTCTCAAAGTCAGAAAAGAAAAGAAGAGTGAAAGGTTAGATATTGTGCATACAGATGTATGGGTACCAACTCAGGTATCATCTCTTGGTGGATCTCGTTATTATGTTACTCTTATTGATTATGCAACTAGAAAAACTTGGGTTTATTGCATGCGAAAAAAATATGATGTTTTGAAACTTTTAAGAAATGGAAAGCTTTGGTTGAGAATGAGACAGGAAAAAGGTTGAAGTGTCTCAGATCAGAAAATGGAGGTGAAAATTGCAGCAAGGAGTTTGATGATTACTGTTCATACCATCGGATTTGTAAAGAGAATATAGTTATAGCAACATCGAAAGAAAATGGTGTTTCAAAAAGGATGAATAGGACAATCATGGAGCATGCAAGGAGTATGAGACTGCATGCTGGTTTTCCCTTACAATTCTGGGTAGATGTTGTAGATATTGTTGTTTACTTAATAAACAAAGGACCTTCAAGCTCTTTGGATGGTAGAATTCCAGAGGAGGAATGGAAAGGTAAAAAGGTAAACTATTATTTTTTGAAGACTTTCGGTTGTGAATCATTTGTCCATATTGATAAAGAAAATAGAACAAAGCTTGAGGAAAAATCCAACAAGTGTTCCTTTATTGGATACAATGTTAATGATTTTGGTTATCTCTTATGGGATTATGAAAATAAAAAAATCATTAGGAGTAGATATTTCATATTCAATGAGAAGGTCATGTACAAATATTAGTTGCATGGAAAGAAATAGGAAAAAAATAAATCAGAATACACAGTGCTTGATGAGATCACCGAAAACAAAATTCCAAAGGAACCAGAAAATCAAAATGTACAACAACAGGAGCAACAGGCACCTAAAACTCTTGCAAGTGTTGTTAGGATATCTACCAAGATAAGTAGACCCCCTGAACGATACTCTCCTTCATTGTATTATTTATTGTTGACTGATTCTAGTGAATCAGAATGTTATGAAGAGGTAATGCGGGTAGACACCAAAAAGAAGAGGGATCAAGGAATGAAAGAGGAAATGGATTCCCTGGTAAATAACTAGACTTGGGATTTGGTTCAATTGCCTACAAGAAAATGAGCACTGCAGAATAAATGGGTTTACAAGTTGAAGGAAGAAGATGGAGGCAAAAAGCGCTACAAGGCTAGACTTGTTGTAAAGGGGTTTGCACAAAAGAAATGTATAGATTTTGATGAGATATTTTCTCCTATTGTTAAAATGACTTCAATTAGAACTATTTTAAGTCTCAAGTGGAAGTAGAAGATTTGCATCTTGAACAATTAGATCTAAAAACAACTTTTTTCCATGGGGATTTGGAGGAATAGATTTATATGCAGTAGCCACAGGGGTATGAGGTCAAAGGGAAGGAGAATTTGGTATACAGGTTGAAGAAGAGATTGTATGGCCTAAAGCAATCTCCTAGGTAGTGGTATTTGAATTTTGACGGGTTTATGACAAAACAAGGTTATAGTAGATGCCATTTTGATCACTGTGTTTATTTTAAAAAGATAGAAAATGGAAGCTATATTATATTTCTATTGTATGTAGATGACATGCTTGTTGCAGGGTCTAATATGTAGGATATAAATCTGCTCAAGAAGAAATTGGATAATTCATTTGTGATGAAGGATTTGGGTGCTGCAAAGAAAATCCTTGGTATGAGAATAACAAGAGACAAGAAAAATCGCAACTTGACATTGTCTCAGGGTGAGTACATAAATAAGGCGTTGGAGAGGTTTAGAATGTAGAATGAAAAACGAGTTAGTACACCTTTGGCCAGCCATTTCAAATTAACTAAGTAAATGTGTCCCAAGACAGAGGAGGAGATATAATACATGTCTAGGGTCCCTTATTCATCAACAGTTGGTAGCTTGATGTATGTGATGTTTTTCACAAAACCAGATATTGCACATGCAGTGGGAGTTGTGAGTAGGTATATGAACAATCTAGGTAAATAACATTGGGAGGCAGTAAAGTGGATTCTCAGGTATTTGAGAGGTATTGCTACTCATGCATTGTGTTTTAGAGGTTCATACATTGTTCTATAGGGATATGTTGATTCATATATGGCAGGTAATAAAGATATCATGGGGAGAACCAGAGGGTATGTTTTTACTATAGGTGGAAAAACACTAAGTTGGATTTCGAAACTGCAAAAGGTTGTTTCACTTTCAACAACAAAAGCAGAGTATGTTTTTGCTACAAAGGCTAGTAAAGAAATGACTTGGATACAGAGGTTTATGGAGGAATTGGGAAAGAAGCAGGAGAATAGTAGGCTGTACTGTGACAGTGAGAGTGCCATTCATCTTGCAAAGAACTCAGCCTTCCATTCGAATGATAAGAATATACATCTCAGGTACCATTTCATATGATCTGTCTTGGCAGATGGACATTTGAAGTTGGAAAAGATACACACTAGTCAAAATCCTGTAAACATGTTAACAAAGGGAGTAACCATGGAGAAACTGAGTTCATGCTTAGTTTTAGTTGGTACTCAAGCATGAAGGTGAAGATGAGAAATTTTCCAGGTCCAAGAAGGATCATATTCTAGCAGATACAACAATGGTGGAGTTGTTGATATCAGTCTCCAAGTGGGAGATTGTTGGTTGTGGAGCTTGATTATCTTCCTGATTCAGATGTCTTTGTTTTCAGTCATTTTTATACCCCATGAAAACTTTACACCCCGGAAGAATGTACACTCCTCCACGTGAGGGAGTGTAGGTGGGGTTACCACCCCTGTGGGGTGTTGAAACAGTTCTTAAAATTTTTATCCCTAAGGCCTAAATTTTATTTTTTAGGTTTCATATTTTCACAAAACATGAGTTTCGTTATCAATCCCAAACACACGATACCTTTTTTTTAAAGAATTTAATTATTTGAATAATAAAAGGTAAAAAGGCTTAAAAGAATTATAAAAATCTCGACGCCTTTTCTATAAAATTATTTTAATCATGACAAGTTTAAAAAAAAAAACTAACGGATTTAAGGTTAAGCTTAAAGAATTTTCGGGATTCGGGGTTTGTTGAAAACATATTTTTTCAATAAAAATCGAATCCTGAAATCCCGATCCCCGATTTCCCGTAATAATGAAGTCTCAGTTAAAGCACAGATTAATTAATTCTCTAATGTGAGAAGCTAAGGGTTAAGATAATTATGTCATGATTTCGGGATTCGCGGTTCCATGGTAACACATCTCTTGTCATCATGATTCCCGAAATCCTGAATCGCGAAACCCCGATCCATGGTTCATGGTCAATCAAACTAACTCTATTTTGTCCTTAATCATGATTAGTTTAAGTCCTGTCTTTAAAAATCCATCGCGATTTCGCGATTTCGGAGATCGGGCTTTATAGATGACATACTTCTCGACAAAATGATCCCCAAAATCCCAAAAACGCTTTATCTCAATTAATTACTTCGCTAAAATGTTTAAGTTTTAAATTAACACATCGCAATTTCACGATTTCTGAGATCGGAATTCGTCAATGATATACTTCTCGACAACATGATCTCCGAAATCCTGAAAAACAAAGTCTTCAGTCTAAATCTATAATTAGCGCCAATTAACCTTTTTTCGAAACAGGATTAATGTAAACGTTCTTTTTAAGGTTTCGTTCATGTTCTGGTTTCCTATTCAGTAAAGTGTCCCAAGTTTTCTTTAAAAATCTAAAGGCGCTAAAATAAGGACATTAAATGCGTATCTCGAAAATATATCTTCTCAATTAAACGCCTTGAATTCCTGTCAGCTGTGTCAATCCCGTCACTTTTAAATGTATTAAAAGAAAGCATTTGAATATCTGTGTTTTCATTTTATCAAGCGCAAGAAACACTTAGTTGAGCTCGTTCATTCATTTTCTGTGACAGGTTTTCCATTTAAACGTAAAGTCATGGCACCGAAAAAGGCACCGAATAAGAACGAAGATACACAGGAAGGAGATATCATCTCCGACACCACACCACATGCTATAGACTCCATCAAATGTTGGACTCAAATCGCTAAATTTATGGAAAGTGAAGACAAGAATGCTCATCCTGATTCTAAGAATCATTATCAGAACATAGCTGAATCAGAGCTTCATAATATCGATGCGCGCCCTCGGCTCGTGGCATACAATGATATGATCAGTTGGGATCTGGAGAAGGTCGATATCCTGACAAGGAGCATCTTCAACGATCAAGGGGTTATCGTCGACTCATTCAGGCCAGAACACATACAAGTAATGTATAAACTCTCACCAAATCCTAAACATACTTTTAATGCCGAGTTTTTAGCAGAGTCTTAGAGAAAAGAATGCACTAAAGCAGACCGGACATATTCTGATATGATTAGAGAATGGTGGAGGTGTACAGCAAAGTTTAGAGCTTATGCCCATGGGGTTTATGCTACAGCCTCCTTGAATGAATACATGGTATATGTAGCCATCATGCTGTGTAGACTTTTTGGGAGAAAAGATCCCTGCCATTTTCATGCAGATTAGGTGCCCTTTTTAGAAGAAGCTTCAAAAGGGTATGCTTTTAACTGGCATAAGATTTTGTTAGATAACCTAACACAGGAAATCTCAAACTACAAAGCAGCAAAATTGAAGGGACAACTAGTAGCCTTTTACATGTCAGCATACATTATGGATGCAATATGTTATGTGACTACTTTTCCCTTAATGAATTGGAGTTGGAACATTTCCTGTCCAGAACCCATTCATAAATATCACTCTGCCCTTTGGGAAGAAAATGCTAAAGATGCATTTTATGAAGTTTGTCATTTTATTATAATTCCAATGCATAAAATATTTTTTGGATGTGAACCCCCTCGCATTTCTGATGCAGTCACAGAAAACATTAAAGCAATTTCCGACTGGTTTATTGAGGAGAACTTTTCCTACATTAGGGTTTACGGTTGTTCCATTTCACCTCACGCACTCCCTAAATTCCTACTGGACAGATTGGTGTGCAGGGAGGTAGCTCATCAGATAGTAAAGGGCGGCATTGGATTAGAACTAAAAGTGGCTCAGAAGAAATCATGGCCAACCTTCCCTGTATATATCAAAAAAATTTCTTTATTAAATATAGGTCATTCTAAAGCAGAGGTTGAATCATTAGAAGAAGTAAAATTAGTAGATATTGAGCACAGGAAACATGACCCCTACCAAATAATAAGCAGTCATTTTATGCATTGTAATCTAAAAGCCTATGAGCATGAAACATCTATCTATGATGATGTATTCAAGGGTGTTAAATCCTATGAAGAAGTACTGAACAAAGTACAGGCCTTGCCACCTGACTCACAGATCGGATTCGTGTCATTCCAGGGCCATAGGCGAAGTTTCCTACCCAAGAGTTTGCAGGGTGAAGCTTTGACTCCACCTCCAGAACAGGAAGAGCCTCCCCCAAGGTTTGAAACAAATACATAGGACAAAGCCAAGACCAAAGGCAAGATGAAAGATACTAAGATTCCTTCCCAAGACACAGAGAGTTCCCAGATAAAAGAATCAGAGACAGGGAAGGGAAAAGAGCTAGAGATGCCCCCAGAAATCCCTAAGGATGTTCCAGAAAAGACAGGAGGAATAGCATCGACAGAGCTCGGAAGTCCCATCACTTCCTTGACTCCATTGTAGTCAACTTATGGAACCCCCCATGAAGGAGCTCTGTATGTCAGTGATCTAGAGCCAATTTCAAGGGATGAGATCCCCCCATCAGATTATTTTTTTCAGTAAAAAGAGAAGAGCAATCTTGAAACAGGAAATCCATCCAATAGGAGATGGGATGATTAAAAAACATAGAGTCATTATAGATGGAAAGAAGCTTAAAGATGGAGAGTTTGCTACAGAGTTAGTAGGTACGATGGGAGCTATAGCATCAACAAATCTATATTCTTTTAGCACTTTAACAACCATGCTCGAACAAAAAGACCAAACAATAACTCAGCTACAAGACAAATTAAAAGAAACCGAGAGAAATATCAGTTGGGGAATACAAAAGGGTCTAGAACAAGCTAGACTAAAAGATATTCAAGAAATTCAGAAAATGAAAACAGGATTAGAAGAGGAAAAACAGATAATACAGACCACATAGGCACAGGTCCAAAAGCAGGAAGAAGAAAATAAACAGTTACAATATAAAATTAGTTCAATTACAAATCAAGTAGTAAAACTTGAGGTTTTCCAGGCACAAGCAATGGGAATATATTCGAAAATAGAAGAAGAACAATAGAAAGTGTTTTCAAATCTGGAAGTAGTCCAGAATTACTTTCAAGAAACAAATAAATCCTTGGAAAATGTTCTCCAGAAGGAAAGAGAAGCGAAATAGGCCAGAGAGACTTTCCAAAAGGCAGTAGCCCTCTCAACAAAGGAAGAAGTCGGAAGGATTCAGAAATTATCCATTTCAGAACATGTTAAAGGAGACGTAATACTTAAAGTATGGGAAGCAGACCTGGCCGAAAATAAAAGAATAACCAGAGATGTCAATGATGATTGCCAGGGAATTTTTGACCTCCTAGAAAAGACTTCATTGAATATCGGAAAAAATGACTGTCCTAGATTATTAGGTGAGATTAACATTGTCAAGCACCAGCTAAGGTTCAAAGAAGAACTGGAGGAAATGAAGACAGAGATTTCAAAAATTAAAGTAATCGATATGACAGAAATCGACAAATGGATGGTGACACCGAACTTAAAGTTGCAAACTATTACGTTCACAGGGAAAATGATAGAGGATCGTTTGCCTGAATTATAGAAAAGATTCTTCATATTTGAAGCAAAAGAGATACTAGATTCTCCCAGAGTTTTTGTGAAATTTTTGGGAAAGTGTGTTCACTGTCTTGAGGCAGAGAAAGGAAGTTCATCAACATAAACGTAAAAGCATTTTTTAGTATATTTTCATCATTAGAAATTAGAAAAGAAATGTAAATGGTTGACATTACTCATATATGTAACCGTAATCTTATGAAGTTGGTTAATCACCAACAAGAAAATGTTCGATGATGATGTATAAATATATTTTCAAAACACTAAGAAAAGGCTTTTGGATTTTTGAGAGCGAGCCGATTGTATTAACAGTTTTCCAATCCATTATAATATATGATACAAACGAGATTTTGAATCCTGTCAATTTGTAGCTATGTGTCCCTTAACCCTGTTTATCATACTTTTATATGTTTTTCTTTCAATGTTTTCTAATGAATAATAAATTTGAAGTTATCTGCAAACATCTTTTAGAGTTTAGATTGATTCGGATATCAAATTATTTACAGCTTTTCCTCTGAAATTGCTAGCAATGATTTTAAGACCTGTGAATCTTTTGAACCTTAATTTTTAATACTTCATTAGAAATCTTGTTTTCTTCTTTATTTCCTGTTATTATATGAGATTCTTTCTTGATTAAAGCCTCATATTTTTCAGTAGTATTTCTTTGTTATTTTATAATTCTCAAATTGTTGCAAATCCAGAAAACGGCCTCGACTGTATTTATGTTAACGTTTTGAGTTTTAAAGCTATTTTTCCTATTCTCCTCTCTAAAAAACTGAAGTAACAATTAATTAAACTCTTTCACGACCAAATTAAATCTTATTCTCCATGACTGTCCCAAATAGCAGACAACCTAACATTGAACCTGGTCTTCAAGATCAAACCAGTATTGCTCTAAACTTATTTAATACCATCCTACAAACAACAACAAACCGGGCTGAATTGGAACGTTCAAGGGCTGCTACTGAGAGAGATATTAGCATCCAAGAACAATGGGAAGCTAGACAGAGATAGTTGAGAAACTGATTCTGTTTTATTCTTCTTTCTTGATCCTTATCCTTTAATTATTTTTTATCTTTACGGATGCCTTGACGGTATACTTTACAACCTTAAAGTATAAACTCAGGAGCAACTTGGGGTCCGGGGGTAAGAGGCCCCTTGGCAAGGGTTCGAGGGCGAAGCCTCCGGAGGAAAAATTGCCTTGTAAATGTATATTGTAATTTCATAGTAAATCTGGGCTGTTCATTATAAGGTCACATATCTGACAGTAGAAGTTATGCTAGGGTTATTTTCCCTAGAAGGAAACCCTCTTTTATGACGAAAATGTATTGCATTTATGTATCATGTCGAATATTGTATTATGAGTGAGGATACTATGAGAAAAAGAAGAGGAAGTTACAACGGGTGTGTTGTAGTTGTATCCCTTCATTTCCTTGATAATAATAAAGGAAGGACCTAGTAATTTCTCTAGTGGATGTAGCCCACAATGGGTTAACCACGTATATATGTGTCTCTATTTTATTGTGTATCTTTTGTGTTTTATTTCCACATTTTTTTTATTTTATTGCTTCGTGATCCTATTTTTCTAACAGGTATGAGTGGTCACATCCCATAATTATTGGAGAGAATGGGTTGAAGTACAATCATCCTTGGGAAGAGTGAGAGTCAAGCAAACAAGGGGAAATACAAGGAAATTCATATGGAGAAGGGAGACGATTTTTGCATGCATATTTTGGGTAGAAAAAGGGGAGAGGAGTGTTGGGAAGTGCAAGATACTAGATATACAAAATATGCAGAACAGAAATAAAATGCTAGAAATGGAAGAATAACAGTAAAATATCCAACATAATCTCCACAATAACACAGAAATGATATAAGAACAGCAATAGAAATAGCACTTTGATTCAGAAAGCAATGTTCACAGGCCTCTTCGAGAGGGCAACCTCCAATAGAGAAGCGCTCTGTTACAATAATCTCCAAGCTAGGGTTTTCATACCCTCGACCCTTATTTATACTAAATATGTCTATTAAGAGAAGCATCTAGAGG
>JASDQU010949902.1:6584-32365 GCA_032191745.1 Picea mariana | reverse complement strand
TCAGCAATGCCCAAAGGCTACAAGACTGATCTGGTCTTGTTGACACAGATCTCTAGAACCCAATGCAAGAAACGACACGCAAATCTGATGCTCCAAGCTCCCAGAAACGATCCGACAGTGTTTCCACCTCAAAGGCTTCCCTGCAACAAACTGACTTTGGCTTGGCTTTCCAACATCATAACTCTGCAAAAATGACTGTCCCTTGGCCTCAAACAGGCCTGGTTTATATAGTTGAGGAGTTGGTTTCTCATCCCCAACTTCCTCCAAGAATCTGGCCTCCAAAAATGCCCAATATCCCCCAAAAATGGAAGAAATCTGCCAATAATAGCTACAATTAATTTAAAAAAACCAAATTCTAGTTCAAAAACCCATTTTTGACTATATGATAGGTGTTAGGCCCCTAAATCTGGGCGCGGCCCCCTTTTAATCGGTCATATGGGCCAACATATGGCCACGCGCTTGCGCGTTGGCCCTTATTCATTGGCTCTCGCTCCTAGTCATGTGGCGTTGTAATAGGCCCACGGGCCAAAACTGGTAACCAAACCCCGCGCTCCTGTTGCGTTGGCTCCCGGGTCATATGGCGCGCATATAGCATATAACCTCCGGCTGTTTGTTGCAACTCCCGTCCGCGCGTTGTATGGAATCTGCCCCCGGGTTTTATGGTATGTCATATGGCCACGGGCCAATTCGTTATAACCCACCATTTTTGCGCGCGCCGTTTGGGAGTTGACCCCGAGTCACATGGGCCGGTTAAATATTTATGCCGAGGGTCGGGGCCAAGCCCCGACCCTTTTCCCGCTGGTGCAAAATAAACGCCAAATTAAATACAAATTCGGCCGATCGTATAACAAGTCCGACCTGCGGCCTTGTTGGTCAGCCCGATTTGTTAGTTCATTGCATTTCCGGCGGTCCCGCGTTCGAATCCGGTGAGCCAAACCAAATTTACATTGAAACCACTAGCCAATCATATAGCGCCACGTGGCACCCTGTGAGTGGGCCACGTGGCGTTTTTTTTTCACCAATCGAAACTGGACACGTGTCGGCCTGCCATTGGCCCACGTGCTTGCCAAATCACCTGCCGTATGCCACCTGTCACTCTGTCACGCTGCCACATGTCTCAGCCGTAAAACCCAGTCACCTGCCGCGTCATCTGCCATGTCAGCATGCTGACGTCAGCGTGCCACGTGTCACCCTGTGAGTGGTGACACGTGTCACCTCAACATTGGTCCAACTGTACCCTGAAAATGCCAAATCCGTGTGACACATGGCGCATCCTGGTGACGCCATGTGTCCTTCCGTACGGTCTGCCACGTCATCGGTACGGCCCTGCCACGTCAGCACTGTACGGCCTGCCACGTGTCCTGCCCAGTCAACATCAAAATTTTCCCTGTTTGACTTTTCGGACAGAACGCGATATCTTCTCCATACGGACTCTGTTTGACATAAAAATTATACCACCGGAATCAGGAAGACGAGACGGACGCAATGGAACAGGTTTCGTCGCATTCCGAGCACGTTCATTTTTGAGCATTTTTCAAGCCCTATCAGGCTTTTGGATCCTGATAACACAGGAGTCTGGGAGTTGCGAAATCCGGAATCCCGAAATCCTGAAAGAGGCACATCAAAAAGAGTTTTACAGATCGGGAAATAAATCCATTTCAGAGTCCTGGATACCGAGAATTGAAGTGTCAAAACACTTCACCACAAGAGTTCCGAAATGACGAAACGATGAAATGCGAAATGCCAAAATCCCGAAAGCAGGAGACGGTTCTGGATATCGGGAGTTGAAGTGTCAAAACACTTCACCATAGGAGTCCCGGTATCGCGAAATGAAAAACGCTGAAATCCCAAAAGCAGGAGATAGTTCCGGATACCGGGAGTTGAAGTGCCAAAACACTTCACCATAGGAGTCCCGGAATCACGAAATGCGAAATGCCGAAATCCCGAAAGCAAGAGACAGTTTCGGATATCGGAGTTTCGGATACCGAGATATGGAGGAGTCAAGTGTCGAGACTCCTCATCATAGGAGTCCCGAAGTTGCGAAGTGCGAAAAGCCAAAAATATGATCTGACTTCATTTCGGAGTTTTGCAGACCGAGACTTGGAAGTGTCGAGAAAATTCACATCAAGAATGCTGAAATTGCGATATGAAAAATCGCGATATGAGAAATCGCGAAGTGATCTAGGCCGATAGATCTAGGAGGAGAATGTGGCAGACCATGTCAGAAAGGACAGGTGGAAGACTATGACACATGGCACGATCAGAAAACAACAAGTGTCAAGTTGATTAGGCATTTCAGGCCATTGGAAATCACAATTCTGAGTGACATGTGACAACCACTCCGGTCACGACACGTCATCAAGTGACACAAGACTGACCTCACTCTGGGAGTTTTTGCTTCGGGAGTTTTAACTCCATCACTCCCCCAAAGTCCTGAAGGCTGAAGTTCCGGGGCAGAGGATAGTCGTCCGATCACCATGGATCGAGGACCGTTGATCTGGAGAAGAAGCGCTTGTGTGATTGGTGAGGGGTCATATTCTGGTGGTCACATCGTCGAAGAACTGCAGAAGAGAACTCGAAGCGGCAAGCTCCATTTCAGATTTTCGGGGATCGGGACATGAAGATTAACGAAATATTCACCACGGGGATCCCGAAATGCCGAAGTGCGAAATGGTGAAATGAACGCAAGATTCAATGAAGTCAATTCAACGGTGCAGATGAATTTGAATAAGATTGGAGGGCTACTGTTGCACTTCACAGTGTAACTGGCAGAAACAAATGATGGTTTTTTCCAGAGGATGAGCTCTTCTATGACAGAGAAGACGAAGAGTCTCAACTTCCAGAGAAGCTGAGGAATCTCGATATAACACCTAATGATGATGGATGCGTGGGTGAAACCGCCAGAGAAGCTGAAGAGTTACCATGATGATCAGGCAGAGCACTCACAATGAGGAGGAGATGCAGAACATAGAGAGACAACGTGGCACATAGGAGATGGGATAGCTGTGGAAGAGTGAAGTGGAGAAAACACCCCAATGTGGAGAGGATGCAAGAGACATAAGCAGATTTCATGCACAAGGTGCACAGAGACTATAAAAATGCTGAACAAAGAAGAAATGACCATGGTTGTTGGGTGTGATGAAGGTGTGAAGAAGGAGGTAGAGCGCAGCAACATAAATGCACAGAAGGGGAATGGTGCATTGAAGAGACATGGCACAGAGAGCACAAAAGGAAAAAGAACAGAAAGCGCAAGAAGTGTGCAGAAGACACTAATGCAGACAGAGCATCGCAGTGTAGCAGAACAGTGATGAGACCGGTAAGCCATTGAAGAATTTTATATCGCTGTAATAAGTCTTAATAGCAAAGATTTACATTTCAGGGTGGTAGGGAGGTGCTAGGGAGGACTGTTGTCCTCAGAGGTTCAAGTGGGTGCTTGAACACTGGGAGTTGTAGCTTCCATTTGGTTGCATCCAGAGAAACAAGGGTGGCAGAGTGGTGCAAGTGAGAACTGTTGTTCTCTGTTATACAGGTTGGTGCCTGTGTGACTGGAAGTTGGTGCTTCCATCTAGTTTTAGCTAGAACACTTAGGGAGTTGGTGCTTCCTTTTAGTGGGTGCTAGAGAAACCAGGGAGTTGGTGCTTCCTTCTAGTGGGCGCTAGAGAAACCAGGGAGTTGGTGCTTCCTTCTAGTTGGTGCTAGAGAATCTAGAGAGTTGGTTCTCTCAGCAAGTAGCAGCTTGAAAAACAGAGGTTGTAGCTTCATTATGAGTAGGTTGTAGGTTGTAGCTCCTATGTATGATAATGTAAAGAATGTAAAGTTTACTTATCATATAAAGAAGAAGAGGTTTTTACCCTGTATGGGTTTCCTCAGGAAATATCTGTCTCTGTCTATCTCATATGTGTGACTAATGCTGAATGTTCTATTGCTTACTTCCCTGCATTATTGTGACTATCATTAAATGCTGTGTAAAGAGTTTAAAATAAGCATAATTGTTTAAGCACAGGTACAACTGATTCAATCCCCCCTCTCATTTGTTCAACAAATGTGTCATTTTCTTACCCCAAATTTAGAATGGGTGCTACCGGTAGCAGTATTTTTCAATTTGATGGTTGATTTTGAGGTTTTGGTTTAAATGGTACCAAGTGCTAAAAATACGATTTCAAATCATCTCAAATTTTAACTTTTTTAAAAGAAAGAAAAAAATTCAAAAACATATTTTTTTTAGGTGTTGATTTTAAGGTTTTTTTGAGCTATTGTCTGAGTTTTGAAGGCCATGTTTGAAAAATGTTGTAATTTTGACCCCATTAAAAAAAATGGTGCTACTAGTAGCACCACTTTTTGATTTGGGGGTTGATTTTGATGTTTTTATGCAAAAAAATGGGTTTTTGGGGCCATAGTTCTCGTTTTGAAGTCACAGTTCTCATTAAGTTGATCACTATGTTTTTGGTGTCACATTTTGCATTGTCAAGTTTGTTTTACGTCTTTTTTTGTGTTGTCAACATTGTTTTGCATCATCGTTTGGGTCACACTTTTGAATGCAAAAGCATCACATTTTGCATTGGGAGCTTCAGTTTACATCATTGTTATCATGATTTTTGTTGTCATCATTAAGTTGCATTGTCATTTGCATCACATATGTTTTGACTCAAAATGAAAATACCTAACCTTTGCATCACATTTTACATCGGGATTTTTAGTTTGCATTGTTATAATTGAGATTGCATCACCATTTTTGTTACATTGCTAGATGCAACAAGGGAAAATGTTGACTTTGTGTCACATTTAGCATAAGTCATTTTAAATTGTGTTTTTCTTGTCATGCTTTGCATCATCAACATTAGGTTGCATTGTCATTTTTGTCACACTTTTTTAGATGACATGGAAATACACTAACCTTGCATCATGTTTTGCATCGGGTGTTTTAGGTTCCATCATTATTTGTGTTGTTATCAATATCCTACAATGTGATTTGCATAAACATATTGACACAATATCAAACTTAATTAATTAGTTATTATTAATTGTAATTATATTATTATTATTATTATTATTATAAAATATTAAAAATTGATGATATTGATTATGAGTATGCATTTAATTTATGCACTAACATTCAATCAATGCCACCATGAAACTAAAAAAACATGTATACATAAGCAAAATTATGAAATATCAATTAAAATGGGCCCAATAACCATGTGTTTTTTCTACCTTTAACAAGTGGTATGCTACTCTGCGTAAATGTTAACTTTGTATACACCATTGCATGATAAAATACATGTATTGTTTCTTACTATAAAAATAGAAGATTCAGACAAAAAATAATAGACTATAGCAAGATTTAGAGAAAAAATGACAAATTATAACAGTAATAGGCAATTGCAGGAGAACCAAAATATCACAATTAGAAACACCTTTACGAATGAAAGAAATGCTCACTTGCCTCTTCGAGGGGGAAACCTCTTGTTGAGATAAGATCCAATTTCAATATATTTCACAAGATACCTCATTAGCTTGCTTCTACTTCTTTATATAGTTTCTATCTAACCTCCTAGAAACTTTCTAGTGGGTGGGACCTTCTAGTAAGCCTTCTTACAATTATTGCTTTCACACTATATCTACTACANCACACACACACACACACACACACACACACACACACACACACACACACATATATATTTAAGAGGGTTAGGGTATGACACGAATATGTCGTCCCCCTTATAAAGCATAATTGTCCTCAAGGATGGAGATGAAGAAATTTTTGAAGGATCTATGCTCGTGTATAGTGTTCTAGTGGATACACCACTCTCTTTTATCAAGGATAGCCTTGGGCTATAACCAAATGGAATCTTATTCATCCATTTCTCAAAGACTAGTTTGAATACAATGATTAGATCTTTGACCAATTTCTTTAAACAATAGACATGAAAGATTGGATGAATTTTAGATTGGCTAGGAAGATCCATTTTGTAAGCCACTTGCCAAATATATTTGAGGACATTATAAGGGCCATAAAACTCAGGAAAAATATTCTAATGGTGGTTTTATATGAGTGAGGTCTATGTATAAGGCCGCAAATGAAGGAACACTTGATCCTCTTCTTCAAAATGGCATTGAAATTATGCTAATCAGCCTGCTACTTCATATGGTTTTGATCCATTACCAGATTATCCTTGAGAGTGTGGAAAATGTCATCTCAAGTTGTGAGCATTTTGTCTACCTTGTACACCTTAGAGACTCCTAGTAAGTAGGATAGTATTGCAGGGGAATTTTGGCCATAGACAACCTCAAATGTATTCATTCAAGTGGCACTATGATAAGTTGTATTATACCACCATTATGCTATAAGTGTCCATTGGATCCATTGGGATTGTTTCTCTAAAATAAAGAACTGAAATATGATTCCAAGAACTTGTTAACAACTTCAATCTAACCATGATTTTGGGAGTGGTATGTTGTGTTGAGATTCATTGTAGTGACTTGGAGCTAAAACAACTTGAACTCTTTCCATAAATTACCAGAAAGGTGGGGTCATGGTCTATCACAATCGAGTGCAACATACAATGGAGTTTAAATATATTATCCATGAATACTTGAGTGACCGTAGAGGCCTTGAAGGGGTGTTGTAGAGCATAAAAATGGGCATATTTGGAAAGGAAATCAACAACAACCATTATTACATATTTATTTCCATATTTTGGTAACCCCACATTGAAGTCCATAGAAGTGTCAGTACATACAGCTAGCAAAATGTTTAAAGGTTACAGTTCACCTAGATTTTATGTTGTCTCTCCCTTGTGTTGTTGGAAAATGTTGCACTCTGCCATAAAGGTGTGAATGTCCTTCTTCATAACTTCCCCAAAAAAGAAACATTTGATCCTTTCATATGTTTTATGAAACCCTAAATGACCTTCTATGGGAGAGGAATGTAGTTTAGATAACACCCATGATTCAATCGTTGATTTCTTGTTCAAATAAAGACACCCTTTATAGCGAAGCTCTTCATTCCACCAAGTGTAGCTCATATATGCATGGGGTTCCATTTGAAGTTGTTGGATAAAGCTAGTGATCTTGGGATATATTAACCATTATTTGTGGATGGAATTCAACCAATCTGCTACTATGAAGGAGAGTGAAAAGAGGTCCTCTTCCTCTTCATACTACTGAGAAAGATCATCTGCTATCATATTCTCCTTTTCCTTCTAATAAATTATCTCATAGTTATATCCCAAAATTTTGGTGACCCATTTTTGTTGTTCAAGGGAAGGAATTGTTTCATACAGGAAGTATTTCACATTGTGATGATTTATTTTGATCTAGAAACATTTCCCAAGTAGGTATGGACACCATATATTCACAACATGAAATATAGCCATCATCTCCTTTTCATAAATTTATTTTCCTAAGTCCCTCTAACATAGTTTTTTGCTAGTAAAATCCAATGGTCATCCTTCTTGTGTGGGTACTACTCTGATGCCTTTACGTGAGAAGTCATATTCCAAGACAAAGGTGTTAGTGAAAGTGGGAAAACAATTATTGGGGTTGTACACATAGAATTATTCAAGTCCTAGAGAAATCGTTCTATGGTTTCACTCAAATTGAAAGCATTTATTTTTCACAAGGTTGTGAGGGGAGCTACAATATTACCATATTTAATTACAAACTTTTTATAATAACCAGTGAGACCAAGAAAACCTCTTAAGCTTTTAAGAGTTTTGGGGCAAGGCCAATCCTTCATGGATCCCCATGAAAACTATCATGACTAACAATATAACCCAAATATTCCACTTCGAATACACCAAAGGCACATTTGGGCCTCTTAAGAAAGATATGGTGATAAAAAAATAGTTGTAAGACCTAATCCACATGGGTGACATGGGCTTGCAAAGTTTTCCTGTAGATAAAGATGTCATAAATGTTTGACAACACATGTATTCCAATAGAGGACGAACACCTTCAGTAACCACTCACACAACCAGATCAAAGATCAACACAATGATGTTTTGATGTGGTAAAACCCCTATGGGGAAACATCCATGGCCCCAACCAATGTGACCACTTGGAGTAGTTTATTAATGCAAAAGAAAAAGATTATAAAGAGATTTTACAAGAGATTTTCTCACAATCGATCATTGAAAAATGATCCTCCATGCTCTTTAAATAGAGATCATGGACCAATCGGGTGTTAAGCCATGGATCAATGGTCATTAAGATCGAGGATAATATGAACCATCAGATCACTCTATGTCAGGAACATATCGTGACCATTAGATTTCCTATCTACAAATTAATACTAATGCATACTAAAGAAACACAATTTTACCTAATGACACATTAGACCAAGTAGATCTTAACTAACTCCTAAGTGTCTAAATATCCTAACATCCCCCCTTAAGAACAACTTGGGATATGATTAAAGGATTTACAATAGTGACATAATAAGATAAGTAAGGAGGCATTAGAGCCTATTCCCCCTTGATGACAACTTCTTGAACTCCTAACATAGATCAAAGTTTGGAAAAATTCGCTTCTGTAAGAGACTTTGTGAAAATGTTTGCAACTTGATCTTCTGTAGGGAAAAAGAGCACTTCAATAACTTGATCANGTTGTTGGAATCCAAACTCTGAAAGAATTTGTCGAAGCCATAAGGCTTCCTGACTTGCATTTACCACTGCTCGGTACTTTGCTTTTGTTGAAGAAAGTGCAATAGTCTATTGTTTCTTATAGGCCCAAGTGATAGGTCCTGAACCAAGGATGAAAACATAACCTGTAGTAGACTTCTTATCATTAGGGTTGCCGACCCAATTTGAATCAGTGAAACCAACCAATAAAGGAGTCCCCCTTGAACTGTAATGTATCTCGAACTGAATTGTACCATAGACATAGAGAAGTATCATTTTAGCTTATTTCCAATGGATTTCATGGGGTGTTTTCATATACCAGGAAACAAGACCAATAACAAAGGAAAGATCAGGACGAGTATGAGTCAAGTATAAGAGGCTACGAACTAACTGATGGTACAAGGTGGCATCGACTTCGAGAGAAGTACAGGTAGCAGTAAGATTGACTCCAGACTGGAAGGGAGAAGGGGTTGGTTTACAATCATCCATGTGAAAGCGATGAAGATGGTCACAAGCATACTTAGACTGGGAAAGAAAAATTCCTTCATTGGTTTGCAAAACTTGGAGGCCAAGGAAATAGTGCAAAAATCCTAAGTCTGTCATTTAAAATTTCTTCTTAAGGATGGTTTTCACATGGTTTAAAAGTTTTGAGTCACTATTAGTAAGGATAAGGTCATCAACATAAAGGACAAGGATTATGAGATGGCTTCCTACTTTCTTGGTATAGACATTAGGATCAGAATGGAATGTAGAGAATCCGGTGGCAATAAGAAGGTTGTCCATTTTGGAATACCAAGCTTAGGGAGCTTGCTTAAGACCATAAAGATATTTATTAAGATGTCAAACAAGGCTAAAGTCATTATGGACATAGCCAGGAGGTTGTTCTATGTAGATTTGTTCTTGCAAATCTCCATGCAAGAAGGTAGATTTAACATCCATCTGATGGACCTCTCATTTATGTGAGGCAACAAGGGAAAGAACAAGGCTGATGGAATTCATTTTGGCTACAGGGGAAAAGGTTTCATTATAGTCAATTCCTTCAACTTGGGAAAATCCTTTGGCAACTAACAGAGCCTTGTGTCTTTCAACACTTTCATCTGATGCATACTTAGTTCTGTAGACCTATTTACATCTCACAAGTTTTTTTCCTTTTGGAAGAGGTACAAGATCCCAAGTATCATTTTCCATTAAATAATGATACTATTCATTCATTGTTGTATCCCAATCTTGATGACCTGAAACTTCTGCAAATGCCTCTGGATCACAAGTCTCTAAAAATTGAGCCAAAAGAGAAGAGGCTCACTGGAACTATGAACGTGTTCAACGTTGATCTGAAGGATCACCGACAACATCACCAGTTGCTTCTCGTGTTGAATGGACCCATCTAGGAAGCGACGAAGTTGGTGCTGGTGCAGGTTCAAAGGACTTATCTGGAGGAAGGTGAGTGGGTGAAGGTAGATTTTCATCCTCACTGTCATCATCTGAAGAGGAAAACAAAATAGGAAAAAAAGAAGGAACAAACACCAAATATGGCTCGCAGGACGAAAAAGGAACAAAGATGGCTCGCAGGCCGAAGAAGGCACAATCGTTGAATTAGGCTCTCAGGCCAAGAGTTTTTCATCAAATTTAACATCTCTTCTAATAATGATTTCATTACAATGTGGTTGAAGAAGTATATAACCTTTGACATCTTCAAAATAACCAACAAATATACACTTCTCACTTTTAGGATGCAATGCTTTCCTTTTCTCATCAGGAATGTGAGCCCATGTTATACTTCCAAATACACGGAAGTGACTTACATCTGGTTTAATTTTATTCCAATCTTCTTCCGGTGTTGTATTTTTAAGAGCCTTTGTGGGAGTGTGATTTACTATGTTATTTGCACAGTTGATGGCTTCCGCCCAATCCTTTAGACTTAATCACTTAGATTGGATCATACAATTAGCCATTTCTTTTAATGTGTGGTTCTTTCTCTCAACAATGCCATTTTATTGTGGTGTATATGGAACAGTGTGTTCCATTTGGATGCCATGTGTAGTGCAGTAACTTGTAAAATTACTTTTCACATATTCACCTCCATTATCTGTTCTTAACCTTTGAATTTGATGTCCATATTGCTTTTCTACAAGGGCCTTGTCGGCCAAAAAATTGTCAAAAACTTTGCTCTTAAGTTTTAAGAAGTAAACCCAAGTACGTCTGGAAAAGTCATTAATGAAATTTAATAAATACTTGCACCCATAAAAATAAGGAGAAGAAAGTGGACCACACAAATCACTGTGAACAAGCTGCAAAGGGCTCGAGGTGTGCCAAGAGGCACGTTTGTCAAAACTATCCTGATGACGTTTGTCGAGAACAAAACCGACACAAACACCATCTCTGCATGAAACAAGAGTAAGACCAGTCACCATTTGTTGATTACATAGTTGTTGCAATGAGCGATAGTTTAGATGACCAAACCGCTCATGCCAAAGTTTGCT
The DNA here is from genome assembly GCA_032191745.1 of Picea mariana. Taxonomy (NCBI): domain Eukaryota; kingdom Viridiplantae; phylum Streptophyta; class Pinopsida; order Pinales; family Pinaceae; genus Picea; species Picea mariana. The sequence goes on along the minus strand of JASDQU010949902.1, from coordinate 21,261 downwards.
CAAGTCATTGCTATGAGCAACAAAAACTGATGAAAAAGATGATGAACCAAATTTGTCAAACTTGTACAACCTGGTAATATCATTAGAAATTCTAGTTGCAAGAACATTCTTAGGATATTTCAGATTCTTGATTACAACTTGGTGCAGTGAAAACTCTGCAAAAATTTAAAAGGGGCGTATTCAAGCTTTATACCTCTAGATCTATCTAAAATGGTCGTATCTTGGGAAAACAAAAACCTTTTCGAGTGAAATGAAAAAAATTCCTGAATGAAATGAGCGCTCTGGACGCAATGGAATGGTCCTCTCAGCCCAAAAATGTACAAAAATGGAAGAAAATGAAGATGAGGCAACTCATCTTCATGATCTCGATCTAGACTAGGAGTGGGTCTTCAAATAGGCTCTAATACCATGTTCGACAACACATATATTCCAATAGAGGACAAAAACCTTTAGTAACCAATCACACAACCATATCAAAGATCAACACACCGATGTTTTGATGTGGTAAAACCCCTATGGGGAAACATCCACAGACCCAACCAATGTGGCCACTTGGAGCAATTCATTAATGCAAAAGAAAAATATTACAGAGAGATTTTACAAGAGAGTTTATCACAATTGATCATCGAAAAATGACCATCCATTCTCTTTAAATAGAGACCATGGACCAATCAAGTGTCAAGCCACGAACAAATGGCCGTTAAGTTCGAGGAGAATATGAACCGTCAAATCACTCTATGTCGGGAACATATCGTGACCGTCGGATTTCATAACTACAATTGCATACTAATGCATACTAAATAAACACACTAAGAAACACACTTTTATCTAATGACACATTAGAACAAGTAGATATTAACTGACTCCTAAGTGTTTAAATATCTTAAAAATAAAAAAAAGACAATGAAATTATTTTTTTGATATTTAAACCCTTTTCTTAATTGCCTTGGTGGTTGGCCATTCACTCTTACTCATAAATCATTTTTCAAGTCATTCCTCTCTAATTTACTCTTCTACTCATTCATTGTTTTTCATGGGGAAGGGAAAACAAATTGTTGAAGACAAGCAACCATGGTTGGTTGGTTGTAATTAGTTATTGATTATTCCATAAAGGGAGGGATGTCTGTGGGCATGAGAATAATGGTAGTTGAGATAGAGAACTATCCATAACTGAGAATCCTGAGAGTTTCCAGCATTGAGATTTCTTGATCAGAAGCAGTGGAGCCTTAGAAAGAGGTGGGAAGCCTAAGGAAATGCATGGTAGTGAAGGGGATTCATTTTCTTTGGGTGGTGCAGGATGAAAGGAAGAGAGTTGGTAAACTAGATTTTGTTGTGTGTGTTTGAGAAATATGTGAGAGCTTGATTGTTGACTAGTTTGTGAAGTCGAGTGTCAGTATGAGAACTGTACTTATGGATTCATAGCCTTGAATAAGGGGTGACCTATTTTTGAGACTTGGAACAACAGTGCCTAAGGTTGAGTGGAACGTCCTTGGTCTATAGCTAGTTGGTGATTGGTTTTATTAAAGATAAGTGCTCATTATTATGTGTTTTCTCTGCTTGTATATTTATTTCCACTGTGTATTAATTATTATCTATGAGATATGTATTTATAATGTGCATACTTGTTGGTTATTGATGTGCATGGCATGTTAATCTTATACTCTACAGTTAGCAAGAATCTTGATTATTGCATGTGTTTTTTTCATGTCTCTTTATTAATTAATTAGTATTTGAATTTCAAATCAACCCAAGAAGGTGAATTTAGAGGTACCCGAGCAATGGGTACAACTCAGATCAGAGCATAAAACAAATCTTGTTTGGGTTTGATGAGTTGGGTATGTTACAAGTGGTATCAAAGTTGTAGGTTTACAACATCGAACCTTCAAGGGCCTGCTACATGATGGAACATAAGTTGTTTGGAGGAAGTTTTTCTTTTAAATTAATCAATTGCTTGGGAAAATGTCAGAGGAGAGTATTTGTGCTTAAACGTTGTCTTAATATCTCGGGAAACCATGCTCAGGCGATTCCTCATGGCCCTGACCACTTTCCATCGAGCCCTCTCTTGCTCGATTTGGGCATTGGAATCAACAGATCTTCCCTCCAGGAAGACAACGCACAATAATCGTTATTATGTGGTTTGTATCTTTTTATTTGTCCCACATGCATGGGGAAATTCTTGATTGAGATGTTTATAATGAAAAGAGAACCTTACATTACTTATGTGTAATAAAGGAAGCCACATAACCTTGCAAAGTTTGCCAGTGATGTAAATTTTGGTTGTCGGGACCCATGAGAAAATTATGTTCACTGGATCAGGGTTGATTGAAAGGGAGTTAGATGGAGTTTGTGTGGGTCGCCCAGTGGGCCAATGGTCAGATCGAACCGAACGGGAGACAAATAGAATACTTGCACGGGGCACCTGGTGGGCCGATAGAATGAATCAGAGTCGTTGGTAAGGGTTATATTGAAGTTGAGCCCAGTGGTCGGACCAGACCAGAGTCAGGAACAAGAGTATCGAAGTTGAGCATGGTGGGCGAGGCACCGGTGGCCAATGTCACGTCAGTACCACATCACTGCTAGGTCATCATCTACGTCAGTAGATTGCCACGTAGGCAAGATTGTCCTTCGGTTTCAAAAAAGTCTAGAGCTATTTTCTTATTTTGTCCATAATCAGAGCAGATTAAGTCATATTGAGATGAAATTTTTGGGTTTTGTCTGCAAAGAGGCGATATACAAAAGCACTAGAGAGGGTCACTATCCATTTCTACTCAGATTTGTCATAAATTGAAGAATAGCGTTTTTTTAAAGATCTGGTCCCAGATCATTGGCATAGATCCAAATTAAGCTAAAATTCTTGGAGAGAGTATGTTATATCAGAACTGAATAAATTATAAGGGGATTGGAATGGGGATGCTGAAATAGGACAAAATTTGTTATTTCGGGCCACTTTTTGGGGATTTTTTATATTTTCAGAGGAGGAAAAGTGACCCTAGATCACAAAACTGGAAACTTTTATTTACTCGATATTTTATATACTCATCAAGACAAACAATTTTGGTTTAGTGAATTTTTTCCATAAGTGCATATATTGAGAGATATCGAGTCTCGCTAAAAATTGTAAGTCTAGAAAAAGGGGTGAAAACGGGCAGAGTTGTCATTTCCAGATTGCTACAGTTTTTTACTGGAGCATCATATTGAAAATATGAGAGTTTCTATGAATTCATTTCCATTTTAATTATATATGTCTCATACAAAAGTTTCTCTGGTTCCTGACATATTTCCTTATGCAGTTGATAGAAGTTTCCCTTTCAATAAAATTACACTAGTGGAAAAAAATGCACAAATGGGGTGAAAGTGTTTTTTTTCAGGAAGCCATAACTTTAAGCTTAGAGATTGGATTGAGACACATGAATAGGCATTTGAAATATGATTCAGAGGAGAATGATCTGAAATTATTATAATTTAAAGAACTATGATATAATTCTTCATGAATTGAGCATAAAAATGACCTATAACATTAATTGACAAAATTTTTATATTATGCATAATTCTAACAAAATGGTTGCTTGCACATTTTGCAGAATTAGAGGACACAAACATATTGGTTCAAGATAAGAATGTAAATTTTGGACATGGAGCAAGGACAGGGAGCCTTTAGTCATGAGAGAGAAGTCAAATGTCAACATATCAGTGTTGGTAATGCAAAGACATAATCAAATGGACACAAGAACAAAGTAGAGCTAGAAACATTAATAGAGATTGTGAGAAGCTTGAGAATATAAGTGAAAAGTTAAAAATTAGAAAATGAGAAGATGATTAGAGAATAAAATCAAATAAATTCTCAAATGATGCAAAGCCTAAATCAGTTGCAAAGGCAAACAAAGAATGGATCAAACTCAAGATATAAAGAAGAAGGCCGACATTATGAAAGAAGAGATAACTACATAAGAGTCGGTCATTCAAGAAGTGCTAGTAGAACTCATAGACATCACTCACCTCCTTACTCAACAAGAAAATTTTATGTGTATGAAGACTCCATAAGCAATCCATAAGTCTCTCATGTTAGGCATCAATTAAGAAGACATGAATTGGATAGTTTGCAAGGAGAGCAAAGGAAGCTTAAGCCACCATCCTTTGATGGTGAAGGAGAAAGGTAATATGATGTTGAATCCTGGTTGATTGGAATCAGGAATTATTTTCAGTTTCACAACTACTCATCTAACCTATAAACCATAATTTCCACATACCATTTGCATGGGAAAGTCGCTATGTGGTGGGATTAGTTGAAGTAATTTGAGCACATTAATGAGAGTAGGATCATTTGGAAGAAGTTCAAGAGACATTTTCAGAAAGATTAATTTTCAAAGCACTTCTATGACAAGAAAATGAAAGAGTTATTTGAACTTAGTTTGGGGAGCATGACCATGGAAGAATATGAAAAGAAGTTCTTGGGATTGTCGAAGTATGTGGGGTTTATCAAGGATGAGAAGATGAAAATAAAAAGGTTTTTGAGTGGAATTCCATCTTTTCATAAAGAAAAGATCCAATATAATGAGCCCAAAACTTTGACAGAGACCATTAGGAAGGCTAAGTACCTATATGAGCAAGGCAATGGTAGAGAATATTTGAAAAATTCTTGGAGGAATAAGAAGAAGGAAAAATCTAATCAGAGAAGAAAAGGATTCAAACCTCCTTTCAATAGAAACAACCCTAATAAAATCAACAAAATCAGTCTGCTAAGATTGGATACAAGAGGAAAGATTCCTTGGGAAAAAGGGGAAGACCACCAATCAAATGTTGGGGATGCAATGAATATCACATGTGCAAGGATTCCCCTCATAGAGAAGAAAAAATGAAGACAACATCCAAGAGGATACTACAGTAGAAGACACAGGAAAAAATATTCCAATAATATATGTAGCTTTAGAAGATCGACAAGAAAACCACCAATACCATATGATTGAAGTGGAAGGTAATATCATTAATTAGTCTGTTTCCATTTTAACTGATTCAGGAGCAATTACATTGATCCTTAAATAGTGGAGAAATTACATTTGGAGAAAAGTAAGCTTGAAAAATCAAATTTGGTTCAACTAGCCACTAGAACCAAAAGAAGGATCAATGAGACTGTTAAAGGTTGTCCAATAAATATGAATGGAATGAGTGCTAATGTTGATCTGAATATCATCCCATTAGGATATTATTATATCTTAATTGGAACAGATTGGATGGACAAGCATCATGTTTCCCTAGATTGTCATAAAAATACATTTACATGTCTTGATGAAGAAGGAAAGCAAAGATTAATGTGAAAGGAATTCCAAGACCCATTTCTCTAAGGGATATTACAATCTTACAGCTGAAGAGATGTTTTAGGAAGGGTTTTCAATTATATGCAGTTCATGTGGAGGAACCAGAAAGGACAAAAGAGCCAATCCTTGAAGATTTTTCTAGTATTACAAGAGTTTGAAGATGTATTCCAAGAAATACCAGGAGTACCACAAAAGAGGGAGATAGATTTCTCTATCGATTTAGTACCAGGAGATTCCCCAGTATCAAGAAATATCTTATAGAATGAGTACACCAGAATTAAAGGAATTGCAAATGAAGCTGGAGTGATTGTTGAAGAAAGGCTATATACATCCAAGTGTTTCACCTTGGGGAGCAACAATACGCTTTGTTAAAAAGAAGGATGGAGCATTGATGTTGTGTATTGAATTCAGACAACTGATTAAAGCCACTGTGAAGAAGAAATATCCTCTATTCATAATTGATGACCTCTTTGATCAACTAAGAGGAGAAAATATATTTTCAAAGATAAACTTGAGATCAAGATACCATCAGGTAAGAATCAAGGAATAAGACATCAATAATACAACCTTTAGAATCAGGTCTGGAAATTATGATATGCAATGGTGTCATTTATGACCAACACACCAATTTTGTTTATGTTCTTAATGAACGACATATTCATAAATTATCTAGATAAGTTTGTCGTTGTGTTCTTGGATGACATACTTATCTATTCTAAGTTTGAGGAAGAACATGAGCATCACTTGAGGTTGGTACTGCAAGTACTAAGGGAACATCAAATTTATTCCAAGCTAAGCAAGTGTTCTTTTTAGCAAGAGGGGATCCATTATTTGGAGAATATTATTTCAAAACAAGGCATAACAGTGGATCCAGAGAAGATTGAATCCATTAGAGGATGGCCAACACCTAGGAATGTTTTAGAAGCCAGATATTTTATGGGATTAGTTGGATACTATAGAAGTTTTATAGAAGGGTTCTCTAAGATTGCTCATCCCATCGCTTCTTTACAAAAGAAGGGAATTAAATTTGAATGGACAACAAAGTGTGAAGATAATTTTAATTTGTTGAAAGAATTACTTACTAGTACACCTATTTTAAAGATTGATGACCCAAAAGAGAGTTTTGTGGTATGTACAGATGCATGCAAGGAAGGACTTGGTGGAGTCTTCACTCAAAGTGGGTGTGTCATTAATTATGAGTCCAAAAAACTTAAAGAACATGAGAAGAATTATGCCACACATGATTTGGAGCTTGTTTCCATAGTTCATGCATTGAATATGTGGAGGTATTATCTCATGGGAAAGAGATTTGAATTAAGAAAAAACCATAATGGTATGAAATACATTTTTGAGCAACCAAATTTAAATTCTAGGCAGACCAGATTGAAGCATCCCCAGCCACCTGCTAGGATATTCCACTTAAAATTTCGAACTCTGATACAAATTTAAATTATAAAAATACTCTACAAATGCACATATTCATACAAAATAATAACAGAAATATGCACGCAACATACACAGGAAAAACCCATGAAAAAAATGCATAAAAATTAGCGTGACACATGAATTAATATAAATTGACACTTATCTTTGATTAAAATAACACCAATTGCGTGCAGACCTTCCACGTTCCTCCCAGCCTTAGACCACACTGCTCATAACTCTCAACAATGGGTCACCCTCGAGCTGGGACTAAACTCCACCCGGGTAAAGGATTCCTAACCCGACTAAGGTATCTCAGACAGTAGGAAAACTCAGCCACAGGTGCCAATTCAAACTAACAACCTATAGTCCCTCATTCCCCACATGCATGTCCCACCCCAGGAAGTGTTCCCCTTCTCTTCTCAACTGTCCCTCGGTTTCCCCACTTCCCTTCTGGGGCTTCATCAACAGGCCGGAAATGAAGTCTCATATCCCTGTAGTTGTAGTTTGGTACCTTCGGGAATCAATTCCCAACAATTCCCTCACCTGGAGAGAATGATCATGGGTCTGAAAACTTGCCTCTTCAATATCCTACAGGCCTGACAACCCGTTTCTTCAGTCCAACTCCAAGCTAACCAAGGTACATATACGGTGATAGTAAAAAGAAGGTATGGAGGATAGTTGAATGAGTGAGTGAATGATTATGGAATGATAGCCAAAAAGAACTAAGTCCAAACTATATGTATGTATGTTCCCAACTTGACACTTGTCATGTTGAGAACTACATTGGGCCCACTTGTCCCCATCCTTAGAACTTAGGATAAAATAATTATCCATACTTTATAATTTAAGGACTATTAATATAATATTCCTTTGGGCTTAAGATCCCTAGCTTATCCCCTTATCCTTAACGTTTTTCCCCCTTTCCCTATCTAGTGGATTTTATCCCCCCATACTCTTTCACATGGTTGGTCTGCAACAACAATGTGTTTTTATTAGCATGTGATTACATATTACAATGATGGATCACTGGCCATTTAACATCTGTCTCTACAGCCTAATAACCACACAGGCACTTCGGCCTCAATACATATGTAGTCATAGATAACTCAACTATGTGCCCTTCCAGGTCACTACAATGCACTTACCCAAGTGTGCATAGCATTATGACTTGTGCGCCCCTATCTTGATAATGAATCTATGTGCACTTACCGAAGTGTGCGCAACACCAAAACCAAGTGCCAACAACTCACCATCCTATAAGCATATATATATTTACAATTATATGTACAATTGGGGTTCGGCCTAGGGGTATTACATATGGCTGGAATTTTTAAGTGAGTATGATTTTGACATCAAGCATATCAAAGGAAAAGAAAATAAAGTTGTTGATGCACTCAATAAAAGAGTACATCGCATGCATGCTACAACCATTAGTTTGCATCAGTGAGATTTAAAGAGTAGAATTTTAAATGTTGTTGTTACAGACCAACATTACCTATAGGTAAAAGAAAGTCTACAACAAGAAAATGTACAACATAAAATTAAAGAGTATGAGATGAAGAAAGATGGATTACTTATACATAAAAATAGAATTTATGTTCATAGTTCTGGAGAACTTAGGAATTTGGTGTTAAAATAAATGTATAATGTTCCATATGTCGGACATCCCGGTTACCAGAAAACAATTGTAATAGTAAGAAGCCAATTATTTTGGCATGGGATGAAGAAGGATGTTGCTAACTACATCTCCAGATGCATAGAATGTTAGAGAGTGAAAGTTGAGCATAAACACCGAGCTGGTTTGCTACAACCATCGCCAATTCCAGAGAATAAATGAGAAGTGGTAACCATTGATTTTATAATTAAGTTACCCAGGACAACAAGGGAACATGATTCAATAATGGTAGCGGTTGATAAATTGACAAAGGCTGTTAATTTTGTTCTTGTAAAAATGACTCATACATAAACTAATATTGCAGAAATTTACATGAGAGAAATTGCGAGGTTGCATGGAATATCTAAGGCAATTGTCTCAGACAAAGATACAAATTTTACTTCAAATTTATGGAGGGGATTATTTAAAGGATTTGGTACAAATCTAAAATTTAGTACAACATACCATCCATGGTCAGATGGGCAGACAAAGAAATTCAACAAAGTAATTGAAGACATGTTAAGAATGTATGTGATGGATAATACATCTAAGTGGGAATATTATTTGCACTTGGTTAAGTTTTCCTATAATAATGGGTATCGAGCTTCATTGAAGATGATCCCATTTGAATCTTTGTATGGTAGAAAATGCAATACTCCAGTGAGTTGGGACAACCCAAAATACATATTAGTACTTGGGCCAGAATTGCTCAAGGATATGGAAGACCAGATGGTTAGGATTAAGCAAAATTTGAAGGTAGCACAAGATAGATAGAAGAATTATGTAGATAAAAACATGATAGCTAGATAATTTAAAGTGAGAGAGCATCTTATTTTAAAAGTGAATCCCAAGAAGAGCTCATTAACGTTGGGTAGTTGTACAAACCTAGCAGCCATATTTTGTGGTCCATTTGAGATATTGGACATAATAGGGCTAGTTGCATATATGCTTGCATTGTTTGCTTCCATGAATGTGCATAATGAATTTCATGTCTCTTTGTTGAAAAATTATGTGCATGATCCTAACCATGTTAATGATTGGAATTTGATTCAGGTGGACTTTCAGGTTCAATTGGTGCGCATATTGGATAGAAAAGTCAAAGTGATCTGGAATCGAGTCACATAATTGGTAAAAGTTTAGTGGACCTGCTACGGTTCAGAAGATGCTACTTGGGAGCATGAAGATGCCATGCAAGTAGAATACCCACAACTATTTGAAGAATTTTGTATTTTTGATTTTTTTTTTGTATATGCACTGAGGACAGTGCCAAAATAAGGGGAAGGGGAATGTAATACCCTGGTTCTGAGTCCCCAACATAATAATGTATTTGAATTATTTGATGAAAGGCCATAGTTCCTGAAAAATTGAAAGGGGCCAGAGTGTCTATGAAATGTAATACTTTAATCATTATTATTAATAAAATACATCGTTGATTGCGAGATGGACAAGGAAAATATTTATAGGGGGATATTATTCCACGAGAGAGGGGGAAAGTTGAGGGGATAAACCTTTACATTTTAAAATTATTTTTATTTTACCAAACTTGGAATTTTGGAGAGAAAGAGGGGGTTATGTGAGATTCTTGGGGGAAGGCCACATCATGCTTTTGATATTTAAACCATTTTCTTAATTTCTTTGGGGGTTGGCCATTCATTCTTATCGAGAAATCGTTTTTAGAGTCATTCCTCTCTAATTCATTCTTTTGCTCATTCCTGGTTTTGCATGGGGAAGGGAAAACGAATTGTTGAAGGAAATAATCCATGGTTGACTTGCTGTAGTTAATTACTAATTATTCCAAAAAGGAAGGGATTCATGTGGGCATGAGAATAATGGTAGTTGAGAGGGATAATTGTCCACAACTGAGAATTCTGAGAGTTTCCAGCATTAATATTTTCTGATCAGAAGTAATAGAGCCCTAGAAAGAGGTGGGAAGCCTAAGGGACTGCGTGGCAGTGAAGGGGGTTCTTTTTCTTTGGGTGGTGCAGGATGAAGGGAAGAGAGTTGGTAAATTGGATTTTGTTGTGTGTGTTTGAAAATCCTGTGAGAGATTGATTACTAATTGGTTTGGGAAGTCGAGTGTTAGTCCAAGACTCATTTTTGTGGATTCATAGCCCTGGATGGGGGGTGGCCTAACATTGAGACTTGGAACAACAATATCTAAGGTTGGGTGGAACGCCTTTGGTATGCAACTAGTTGGTGATTGGTTTTATTAAAGATAAGTTCTCCCTGCCATGTGTTTTCTTTGCTTGTATATTTATTTTCACTATGTATTAATTATTATCTTTGAGATATGTATTTATAATGTGCATGCTTGTTGGTTATTGTTGTGCATGGCATGTTAATATTGTATTCTACAATTATCAAGAATATTGATTATTGCATGTGTTTCTTTCATGTTTCTTTATTGATTAATTTGTATAAGAATTTCAAATCAGCCCAAGAGGGTGAATTTAGAGGTACCCGGGAAATGGGTACGACTCATATCAGAGCATAAAGTGAATCATGTTTTGGTTTACAGAGTTGGGTATGTTACATTGAAAGTCCATATGACAATATGTTTTTAGGGATCACACTACATAACTAGAGATCAGGGTGCATATCAAAGAGTTTCAAAGCTTCATCAACATTTCCATTTTGTGCATATTATGTAATCATTGCATTCCAAGTGACTACATTCTTCTCATGAATTATGTAAAATACATTGCATGCATCCTCTATGTTCTATCATTTAACAAACTCCTTGAAAATACATTACATTGGAAACCTCTCTCAACTATGTCTTCGTGGATCTCCTTACCATGCTTCAAATGCTTCAAAGTCCCCAAATATGAAAATCAAGAAGAACATTGCAATTGTTATCCAATTCCCTTGGATGTCGGCTCTCTACATTTTGAAAAACAACAAAAAATCCTCTTTTCTATGCCCATGTGTGGAATAAGCTTCAATTATAACTATAGTATAGGATGTCACATTTCATTCAATCATTCTAAGAAAGAGCTCCAGGGGCCTCATCAAGAAGCCCATTTTTTTTATCATAACCTACAATTATGGCATTGAAAGTGACTACATTTCTCTGAGGTTTTTTTTCAAACACTTTGCATGCATCCTCTATTCCCCCACACTTGACATACATATATACAAGCACGTTTCCCACAAAGATGTGGAATTGAAATCCACTTCTAACTATGTTATCGTCAACTTCCTTCCCTAGCATGATGTCTAGAAAAATGGAAAAATGGAAAACATAAATTGATTTCCTTAAAATTTGACTCGTTACATTTCCACAAAGGTACGGAAGTGTCCTAATAGAGATCATGTTTGGCACAAGTGTAGATAAATGCATTCCATGAGATCACATTTAATTTGTGCATCTCATCCAAAACTCAATGATCCTCTTGCATGTTTCCATACTTGGAATACATAATGAGGAGTTTGGTTTGGAAATGGATGTCAAGCTCAAAATCCCTTTGAATTATGTGGGCATGGAGTAGTTTGCCTTGAATAAGGTATTTCATGTTTATGAAACTTTGGAAGTGGTCAGTGTACACACAAGGAAGTGGCAAGTCCATCAGATGTAGAATGTGGAACACATATGTCAATTACACTTGTTCACACAAAATTCTCACTTGACCACTCATATCCATGTCCGTGCTATCAACATCACCATTGGTAGGGAATTTTGTTGTTGTAAAAGCAGGAGCCATATTTTTGGTGAGAGTGGTGGAGAAGGTGGATTCAAGGTCAAGCATGGCTTCTAGAAATAGAATTGGCTTCATTGATTTCTTCTATTTTTCCTAGCTAGACATGTGATGTAAAATTTATATCTCACAAACATCCATCCCTCCCTTCAAATCTAAAAGACATTTTAATTTAAGGTGTTGACAATGACCCCTCAAATTTACTACCTCAAGGGAGGTTCCAACGCAACTATGGAAAGAGAAGTACTACCCTTTTGAGGGCACTTTGGGTTTTCGTACAACCATTCATTGTTTGATCATTTACATGGTAGATCTAAATGTTTTTGTTGCAATATATTATTAGATATTTGGATCAATTCTATTTTGTAGAAAGGTGAAATAACATGTGTAGGTTCATTCTAGTGAAGTAAAGCTCTCTTAGAGGCCTATGGAAACTCTCTTTTTGAGCCCAAGTAGCTTCAACACTTGCAAAACATTTTTCTAAGTGAGTTTTTTCCATTTTCCATTTCTTTTATTTCCAACACTTAGGTTAATTAGTTCACCATAGGAGATTAGTAAATTAACCCTAGGTGATCCAAGAGGATCTAGGAATGCTCATAGAGGTCCAAAAGGATCTGGAATGCTCACAGAGGTTCAAAAGGATTTAGAAATTCTCAAAATTCAACCATCCCAAATGCTCTCAAAAATGTCATCATATAGCTCAATGATAGCTTTCCAACGACGCAAAAATCGCCTCAAACAGAGTTTATATGCAAAAATATATGGTTGTTCAAAGTTCAATTCAACCAGGTCAAAGTTCAAAGTCAAAGGGGTCAAGGTGACATGTGTCACCACTATAAGGGTGACATGTGGCACAACCATACAACTGTATGGAGATGACATGGCCATACCCCAAGGGGCCACATGGTATGATTGAACGCTGACTGGGAAAGTGATGTGAAAATCGCACAGGTTACATGGAATAATTGTTTTTCGACACATGGCAAGGATAGACCAATGAGATACTACCATGTGGAAGCCTCCTATTAGCACTCTATAAATCTGCTCGACTGTCAAACAAATGACAAGGGTAACTGTTTCAACCAACTTTAGAGCTGAGGCACTAGCCTCCCCAACTCAGAGAGGGATCTCTCGTGTCACTTGATATATCTATGGAAACCGACGGCTAGATTTTGATTTGTTTGGGAGATTTTTAATAGAGTTTCCGGTGAAGAAGAGGGGAACACTATGGGATATGGAGTCAAAATTCTGAAAATGAACGAAGACAATGCATAGACTGATAGAACTCTCCAGAGGACAAAGGCTAAATAAGGCGATGAATCTAAGTTATTCTTGAAATAAAAAGATGTGTAGGAAGATAAAGAAGACAAATAACTGCATCAGAGCATTACACAAATGAATTCTGAATTAGCTAAGAAGAAACATACACAGTTTAAATTGCTTGGGCCGAGAGTGTCACAAGACGAATTATGGGCCTTTAACTCTCCAATTTAAACAGAAGACAGTGTAAGTGGAATTAAAGAAACACAAGAAATACACACTATGAAAGAAGACAAAACTCATATAACAACCAATTAGAATATTTTCATAAACAGTTCCAAATGCTTCTGCATATGTATTCAATTCAGTCCCAAAAAAATTACAATAGAGTTCAAAACCACCAGAATTGTGCCCTTGCACTTCTGCCCTTCCTTAATACACTCAGAACTTCTAATACTTATACAATTCGAGTTCCTTCAGTGTGCAACAAGTTACAATAACTGAAATGAAACGTTTCAGCTTCTACAATGATTACAAATGATAGTTTTCATAAAAAACATTTTATGATCCCTGCAGATTCCTCTGACGCTCCAGCTCCTTCCTTTGCCACGTTCTCTTTGAAATGTCACTCATAATATTTCAAATATAATTGCATTTATCCATATTCTCATTAAACATTTGGGAATAATATATTTGAAATAAAAATAATTCCCAAATATTTTTCTATCCCGTAGAATTAAATTTCCATAATTTAATTCATGCCCGTGGTTTCTAAGACCATGTCTTGTTTGCCCAATTCACCATTTCATTGTAAAAACATTTACTTTTACCATTTCCCTGTGAAAAACATTTATTGTGTAATGTTTTTCCAGTTTACCATTTCACTGTGGAAAAACATTTACTGTGTAATGTTTTTCCAATTTACCGTTTTACTATGGAAAAACATTTATTGAGTAATGTTTTTCCAATTTACCGTCTTTGGAAAAATACCTTTTATCTTCTTCTTTTACTTCTATAAAACCTTTGGATGAAAATTATCCAAGTTTCCGTTCACGTACATCTTCCATTTAATTATTTTCCATGGAAATAAACATTAGTCTCCTTGATTTGTAAAATTTAAATCTTACTTCTGTAAAACCTTTTCACCGTGAGGAGAAATCTCATTTATTGGAAATCCCATAATCATTATTGAAATGCACTCCTGGAAAAATGCCGCACATAAAACATATGATAAATGTTTGCATTTATTATATCGGGTTTGGGCTAAAAGTGGTTTAATCCAAACTGCTTTTATCTCCGATGTGCTCCACGTAAAAACACGTGTCCAC
>JASDQU010949901.1:1437-32365 GCA_032191745.1 Picea mariana | reverse complement strand
TATTTTAATTCAGTAATGTAAGAAACAAGAGAATTAATATTTTATTGTTTTGGGGCAGGTTTGGAATTAATGAGAAGGGATAAGGGAGGTTGGAAAATTGATGGGGGGGAGTAGATGTATGAATGAATAAGGAAGGGGGTTGGGGCATTGAGAAGGATTGGAGAGGGGGAGGAAAGAGAGAGAAGATGAGAAAAATGGTTGGAAAATTTGGGTGAGATTACTAGTGGACTGGAGTTGTTGGGATTTTGGGCTCAGGGGCCAGGAAATTAGATTTCCTGGAGCTAGGGAGTTGAAGAGGCTATGTTCCTAGTTAGTTGGGAGGAATTAATTTTTCAGGCAGCTTATCAAGGCAAGTTATCAAGAGGAAAAGAAAGGGACAACCTTCTTCTTCAACATGTATTTAGGTATTTCACTAATTTTACTTATTATTGTTTTTCTATAAATAAAAGATAAAAATACATACTTATATCCGGAAGATAGGTTAGAAGACTTGGGATTTAACTTTTATTTATATTAGAACAACACCAAAATTATATTTTCTTGATGAAAACAGTTACATAAATCAAATAACAGGTAAACAAAATGACTAAGTCATTTAGATAACAAATTATTGTGAAAACCATGAATTTTGGGATTAGGGATTTACAACTAGAGGGATTAGTGAGGGGGAATACAGAGGGGATTCATGTGTTGAAGGACCCCAAACTACCTTCCTGAAGTGTGTTGGGGGAAATAACCATAGTTTCCCTTTATCTTGAAGCTAAATCCAATCATTAATTGAAAATATGGTTGGGTAGTTGGAAAAGTATTCCCAATGTAAGTGCATGGGAGTGAATGTTGGTACATCCATGGGAAATCATGGACAACCCCAAAAACATGAGGATAAATCGATAAGATTTGAGGTAAATAAGGAGGAGAACACACAATTATGTGCAAAGAAGAAAAAAAATATGAACAAGTACGTTGTGCATGCGTGCAAATGAGATCTCGTGCAACAGAGGTAGAGTTCATGCAAAAGAACACAGAGCAGATTTGGGTTGTAGGAACCCATGAGAAAACAAGAAACGTATGAGTTGAAATGTGGAAGATTCCACAAGTAAGAGAAAGAGGAAGATGTAGGGAGTGTGGAAAAATATTTGAGCGGTGGGAGAACCCATGTGTAGAGTAGACAAACCATAATCATAGAAAGAATGTTTTGTGTATGGATGGGTTGAAAAGCAAACTCGATCTAAGCTGAGAAGGCCATGGGCTTGATGCTTACTGGAAAAAAAATGACATTGTAAGAGGAGGGCGATGAGGGCAAATGTTAGCTATGAAGGGACTCCTTTGTGTAGAGGAAATTTAGTCGGGGAGGCATTTGATAAACTCATGGAGGCCATGGGAATGGTGGGTATAAGGGGTTTTCAATCAGTGAATGTTGTGAAGGAGAGTGGCCTTCACACTTCAATTTTCTCTAAGAGCCTATGGAATACCTTGGTGGTATCATGGCTTGGCACGGGGGTGGACAAATAAAAGAGATGAGTAGTGCATATGATCCTATGATAGGGTGGAAAAGGGCTTACCCACAGTCATTTGGGTTGGAATGGGAATAATACATGTTTCGTTTGCAAGTCTTTGTGCTTGTGTAATTATGGAATTGATTGAATTGTGTATGTTTTTCACAATTGAGTGTATGAACTCTATATTTCATTATGAAGGTTAAGAACTATCCATATTGGTCTAATAGATTTAATTGCATGTCTATGGGAAAGATTCTGTAAAGAAAGTGCATGGTTGTGTTGCCTAAGTTTTCCTGTGTAAACAATAATATATCTGTTGTATTGAATCTGTCTATGAAAGGAAATCAAATTTATAAGATAAGGAATGAATGGGTGTGTGGACTTGTAAATTGTTCTTTTTGTTAAGTTCAATTCCACACATGTTATCTTCCCTAGAATGCATGCATATATGACCTGTAATGTCATAGCTTGAGACTCTGTGAATTGTCCTGAATTGCTTGTACATAGAGATGGAATGCATGAAATGGAAAGTTTGCAAGCTATAAATCAAGGGTATCTCTGTGTTTTAAACCTCCTAGTTAATTAACCTATGAGAACAGACTTAAAAGAAAATCTAGACAGATACCCTTGTACTCTAAGAAATGAGTAAGGGAGGAATGGTTTTATGCTCCCTAAGTGCTTAAGTCTTATTTATGGGAATTTTTCCCTATGAAGCCGTGTGATTTTAATGTCATGATTGTGCAAGTTGAACAGGGAGGTCATCTCGATGACCTTATGTAGTGAATGGATTAGAATTTCAGTCGAAAACTCGGAGAAGAAGTTAAGAATTTTGGAATTTGGCCCCTTTAACATAGAATGCAACATAAGAGGCAACAAATCTCGAATATCTTGTTGCATAGTATCAAGGATATCCGTAGATTTAGGTATCCAACCCATTTATTTAATCGACTGTCGTTGGAACCCTAGATACTCGACTGGTCATTGTTCTTCCAGCGGAGTTTCACATCTTATACTAACCATTGATGAGTGTGGAGAGGTGTAACTAGATCCCCGGTCCATCGGGGCCACAAGGATTTGTCCCTTTAATTTTTACCTGGTCTCTCGGATGCCCAGTTGGGTAGGGTTCCGGGGTAAGGTTCGGACCTCCCCCCCTTTTAGTGAAGTAGATCTAAAGGACCTCAATAGTCCTGTGTTGGGCATGGATATATTTTAGTCATCGGATCCAAGGGCCGAGGGTTCTTGGTCATTGATTTTTCCAAAGTAAGCTTAGGAGGGAGTCATCACCCTGGATAACCGATCAAAAGACTGTGTAGGAGGAATTTATAAGAGTTTGGTTTCTCATATTCCCAAAGGGTCAAGGTTATAGGAAAGGGTTCAATGAAGAAAGGCTCTTTGTGCTTTGTGGTGATGTGTAGTGGCACGTAGATCCACAAGTCATGTCATGGTTGGTCCATGTAACACGAATGATATCATGCCATGTGTCTTGGATATTCAAGGTTCCAGTGTAGAGTTTTTCAGAGGCCAAGAGGAATTCATGACATTACCAACCACAAGTTCATGCCACATCAACTTGGTGTCTGGTCTAGCTATGAGGTGTCACATCAAGCAACATGACATGTTGGGTCTACGTGTGTTTGGTGCCAGCTAGAAACCTTATGCAACCAATAAAATTTGATTCATTCATAAGACCTAAAAACCATGAAAACACACGATAATGGAAAATAACTCTATTTTATTCCTTCTCCATCCTAACTATTACAATGGAAGTTCAACCCCTTATAACTACTATCTGAGATTTTCGAAAACAACTAATTTTAGAAAAAAAAAAAATTTAGGAAATTCTCGCATGACTCTAAAAATGACCAATAACTAAGAGCTAAATAGAATGACACTATTTTTCAACTTTCTTTTTTGATTAAGTTCATAAACTAAGAGATAATTGATAATTAAAAATTTAAAAATTCCCATAAAAACACTAAAACCCCAATTTGAGGCCTTATATGAAAGAATTTGGCCCTGGAAAAGTGTCAAAACAATGTACAATTTGAAGGATCTGATCGAAACGATAGTGAACTCTTTGAGACACAACTCCCTGTAAAATTTCAGCCCAAATGGATAACCGAGTCAAAAGTTATGACCCTCGAAAAATCCCTGCATCATTCTCCTCTGGTTGAAAAGAACGTAGCTCCTGCAAGTTACTATCTTCAAACTGTTGCCACTTACCGGTATCTAGGTTCATCAAGTCCCTCTCTGTAATCCTTGTACTCTCTACTGGTGCTATGTCTTCCCAATGGACCAGATATCGATTGTATTTTCCTTGTCGAGTATGAAGGGTCTGATTATCTAAAATATGCACAATCTTTTCCTTTTTCTTGCTCAGAATGGATTATTTCCAATCTACCTCTCCCTCACTGACATCACCCAAATCGTCCCCATGGAAGATATACAAATCAGAAACGTTAAACACAAGGGAGATATCGAGATTGTTGGTAAATCGACCTTATAAGCATTGTCGTTGATTTTCTTGACAATATTGCAAGGAACAATTTTCTTATACTTCAATCTGTGGTAGGTTCCTCTATGAAACCATTCTTTATGTAATTAAACCATCACCAAATCACCTTTACTAAATACTTGGTATCATCAATGAGCATCTTTTATAATAAAAAATTGTTCATTATTGGCTTATAGTTTTTATCTCACTTCTTGTTGCAACTATTGAATGTGTTCTGCAAATGTTTGCCCATCATTATTGATCCTATCCCCAAGTGCTAGTTGCACCAAATCTAGGACATCCATAGGATTTCTATGGTAAACAACCTGTAGATCTATTCACTAAATTATTGTAGGCAAATTATGCTTGAGGTAAAGACAAATCCCACTGTTGGCACCAAAAAAAGCACAACATGAAATTCCTTCTTGCAAATGATTTGCAATGCATTATTGATTATATATATTTATTAATAATACTAAATAGGTGGGACCCCTTAGAACAATAATAAGGGAGAAAAATTATTCCTCTTGTTAACATCTTCAAGCTATGCTCATGATTACCTTACAAGAGGAATTACACGGTTTGAAAGTAAAACAAAAGAGCCTAACCTGATTCTATGTGCAATTAATGGATGTTGGGTGTGCTAGCAATTTGATTTTAAAGGGAGAAAATGTTTATTTCATTAGACATTTTAGTTTACTCTGGCTACACCTAGACTTTGATATATTATTCAAACTCTAAGTGCAATCCACATGCAAACTTATGGTATATTTGTTATATATATGGGCAATTGATTATTATATGGAATGATAATCCTCCACTAGCAAAGTATGTGGGACATGTTTATTTTGGTGCTAAGTGTTTGATGGGAACATAATAGTTATAAGATCCATGTGGGGGCCGATTAGATTTTAAGATTGGAAATGATATTTTATGTAGCAATTGGATATACGATGGTTGATGTTATGGTCAATGCATGTTTGGAACAAGATTTTGGAGGCTGAGTGCGCTCCATAGTTGGTTGTGGTTGATGGAATTTATGAAGAAGATGGGAAGCGATGTGAATTTATTCACATCATTCTTACCCTACCTCGAAGATACCACCTTCACTATACTTCTCGCATTTTTTTGGTTGATCTCGTTAGTAGCGCCTCCATTGTGCTCGACCCTTGGTGGAAAAGTAATTGTCCTCTATAGTTTTCTAGCATTCTTCTTACATGTATGTGGATTTTATCTCTTCATTCCTAGATTGTTGGCTCTACTTCAAATAAAATCATCTTGTTTCCTCTTAGATTTTTCATGTAGAATGTGTTTGTTTTCCAAAGTTTACAAGAATTTTGTGAGAATTCTAGCCATGTGAAAATACATTTCGATTTGGGTTTCTTCCTTTTGGCATTTAAGCGTCTCAAACTGGGAATATTGTTTGGAATTATATTTTTTTTGAAGTGTATGGTTGTATTGCGCCTAGAGAAAATGTTGGTATTGTTATGGTATGACTGTTGGAAAACGTCTTATGGGAGAATACGTTTAGTTTCACTCATTTCTTATAAATAAATTTTAAGGTTTTTCTCTGTAAAAGAAAAGGAACAGTTTGGTTTTGTGACTATTTCATATTACCCATACCTTGGAGGATATGAAACATTTTTGTATTATTCTTACCATGGATTGAGAAGTTATGAAGGAATGTGTATTTTATCTTCTTGTCATTTTGCTAAAAAGTTGTGATGGGAAGGGAATGTTATTTCTTCGCTTGCATCCCACTCTTCAAAACTTACAGCCACTCTGTTTGCTCTAGGATTTGTTTCCCCATCCAATACGAATGGGAAAGTAATAAATCCAAACCTAGTTTTGAAATCTTGTCTAATTGTTTTTACCCAACCGCTGGAAGATTGATCAAACTCACAAAATCGTGGCTCACTTTGTTATTTATACATGAGGGAACTCAGTCGACTTTGAAGTTAGTAGGGATTTGATGAAACAATGACTACTAAACTCGCATTGGGGTTTCAAACCCAGTCTGATTTTGCAGCAGTGATTTTGGGGTTATGGTGTATTTTTTTTATAATGAACAGTTGATGGTTATGATTATTTTCCCAGCCTGTCATGTTGACTTTTATAACTGATTCCATAATAGTTTTGTCGACAAAACACTCCACCAATTTAAAAGGAAAATGAAGCTTACAATGTTTGACAGTTTTGAGGTTTCCCTTGAGTTTGATATTGAGTAGTAAGAGTTGCCATGTCGTGGATACTGTATGTTGAAGTTTGAAAAATGTTTATGGAACAAACAAGATTTGGTTGATGGGAGTTTTTTCATTTTAGTTCGGAAATAATTGGCTTGATAAACAATGGGGATCCAAATATTTTTCGACAAATGATGGTAATGTTGGTGTTAAAATTAAGGAATGTTATTTCATGTAATATAAAAATAATTGTCTCATTCATGTTCATTGACTCACTTTAGGATCATTATATGCCCCCCCCCATCTTCCCAATAACATTGAATTTATCCCTTGTTATGTTATTATGAATTTCATTTAAAAAAAAGAAATGATTAAAAAGGATTGGATGACGACTCGAATTGGAAATTATGATATGGAGACATTGTTTGGTTCTTTATTTTGCTTGAACAATATCCATTTATTCATTTTCAATCCATACTATCATTTTTCATTCATTACAAATCCCCCCATTTTCCCAATGACCCTGAAATTCCATGCTCAAATGCAATTGATTAGTAAATTCAATATGTGAAGGATTGTATCAATAGATGGATTTCATGTGCTTCTATTGCGAATGATAGAACCAACACTTTGATTTTATTTAGGTAGAGTGTTAATGAATGAATGGTTAAAGGTTTTCCATATTTTGATTTGAATCTTGCTTTGGGATGAGTTTTTTTAGCAGCGGCAGCAATGGAAGAGGTGAAAACAAAGGTAGAGGTAATAATTGGAAAAGGGGCCATAGAAGGACATGATTCTCAATTCACTTTGATGTTGATACGCAATAACCGAATTAGATTTTCCAAGATAGATTCTTTAATTTAGTTGGCCAAGAGATTCTTCATCCTATACCCAAAAGACCTCCTTTCCAACCTCATCAAAACTTATCTGGTGTCAATGTTCCCCCTCTTGTCTCTATGAAGCTAGAGCAACCTGTCCATGATGGCTGCAAAAAATTTTCCATCAGCCCATTGTACATCATCATGGCTGGCCTACAATATCATTACCATTTCCCCCTCCTCCACTACCATTCAAACCAAATGACCAAATTGATTGTGTTTCTTTACCAGTCCAGTCCTCTCATGCAAGCAAGAGACTCAAAACTGCCATTCTTGAGCTAGAAATAGACAAAGGAAAATGAGTGGCCAATCCTTACAAGTCTTCCAAAGACTCCTCTGAATTTGTGTCCTCTGATGTCCACCTTAAGGATAGTTGTTCCCATGTCATTAGTGAAATTCAACCCCAAGATTCCAATCAACTACAGGTTGTTGCACAAGATACATCAGTAAAAGGATCAAAATAAGGCATTAGTGAAAAAAGGCAGACTGCCTCTCACAATAAATATGGGTTTTATTGTTATTTTTTTAGGACAGATTTTATTGGTAGGATGACAGAATGTTTTGGACAACATGGATATAATTATATTTTTGGGAAACAATCATGTTTTATTTTGATACTAAAATATTTGACTATTTATATGACGATGGGAGTTACAAGGCGAATATTTGAGTTATATTTTTGGGTGTTATATTTCATATTTTGATGATCATTAAAGAAATGAAAATTGGAGTGACAAGGGGTCCCACCTATTTAGTTATTATTTAAATAGACCCTTATTTATTTATTATTATTTATTTGTCTCAACTTATTAGTTAAGCTAACTAAGCTTAACAAAATAAGGTAGTTGAACTACCATAACTTATTGGAAAAAGAATAAAAGTTCAATCAAAGGAAGAGACAAAGGGGAAGAATAGAGAGAAGAAGGATAACTTCTGATATAAGGTTTTCTCTATACTTGTGATATTATTATGTTCTTCATTTATTCTGAGTTTACCAGAAAGATAAACCATCTTGATGACAACAAGGTATTATTGAAGGAAACATGATTCAAAATTGAATCACATTTTCCAGTAGCTTGTTTCTAAAAGTGTAACATCTATCTTAGGTAGTCTGTGTATTCTTGTTTGTTTGTGGATTAAATTTCATGACTGATAAAGAATATTTTGCAGAGTCAAGTGACAACACTTTTATGGAAAGTTGATCCATATTTTTAGCTTCAGTTTTCTTTTATTGTCAGAGTCTTTTTGTATGGTGCCCATCAAAGACTTCTAAATCTGACTTTGGTCCCCACCCTTGCAAGGGGTTGTAAAGATAATTTTTTCTTTGTATCTCAAAATGAAATTAATACAAAGAAATCAAATTGTTGATTTTTTTCTCACATGTGTATCTTAAATGATATTTTCAGACTCTTTTTGTCCTTGTCTCTTCATCCATGTACACACTTATGTATATTTTTTTTACTTTCTTCTTTTTTCACAGTTACATATAAAAAATAAAACCAGCCTTGGTCTCTTGTATATATTACTTTTGGATCAAGTGATTGTTTTGATTTTAAGGATATAACCCCGGGTAACATTTCCAACTATCTTGTTTTAGCCTAGAAAGATCTGAAAATGTTTGAGTGAGGTCCTCCATACCTTTTCCTCAACACCCACTACTTGGGGTTCTCTCCAATAATTCTTTGTAATAGGTTTCCCAAACTCTGATTTACTACCTCGGTTTCCCCATCTGTTTGGGGGTGATAAGTACTGTTGCACTGTAATTTAGTCCCCATTTTATTCCATAAAGTCCTTCAAAAATGACCCAAGAATTGAGTATCTCTGTCAGAGGTAATAATTTTTGTAACCCCATGCAATCTAACAACTGCGGAAAAAAACAATTCGACCACCCTCGACGCATCACTAGTTTTATTGCAAGGAATGAAATGAACCATTTTTTAGAACCTATCGACAACCACAAAAATAGAATCATTAACTCGTTGTGTGTTTGTGATCCCAATGATCCATATTTATGAGCAGAACAAAATGAAACATAGATATATAACATTAAAAAAAGATACATTGAAAAATAATAGAGATGCAATGAAACTTAACTTCTATTCAATAAAGAAATATGTTGAAATTGTAAAAATGCAGAATGAAACAAACTTGCTCGAATGGTGGTAGCTAATCTCTGAGAAGACATGTGGCGGCTACGCGCATTCACCTGAGCACCTTATAATGAGGCCTCTAGGAATTTTTTATCATCAAGTAGTAATCAGAAAACCCTAAACATTCAAAAACCTAACCCTAGGAGATGAAGCGCAAAAATTCATGTGGGCCCCGATGGGGTATGTTGGTACATCAACTTCTTGTGGTCGTAACTTTTGCATGCGATCCCCGTTCTAGGTGCACGATAGCTTGTTGGAAAGGTCTATCTAAGGAATACACATTTTCCCATCACACTTTGACTCTCTAATTAATGTTATTGTGGAAGGCCCAAAAAATCTTGTTTAGGGCCTCAAAACAACCCTGAAAGTTTAGGACCAGAAAAGCTAGAAAAAAACTGCAAAGATGAAAATTGTATGTGAGCCAGTTGGAAGAGGTGGGTGGTCACTGATATACACTTATATAAATCCTACCCCCTTAGGAATAAATGGTCTCCATTGTGTTTATTTCCCCCATCAAATGAGGAAATTTATATTGAATTTGGCCCCAGGCGAGCCACTTGCATTTGTGCAAGAGTTGCCCTGCTTTGACAACACAATAAAGATGAAGCTTATGTTGGGGAGTTCCATTTACTTGTGTGTCCATAATATAATCAGTGGATTCATGTTCCATGCAGTCAAGGTTGAGATTTGTTTGTGTCAATTGTTCTGATATCTCTGAGGTGTCCAATAATGGTGGAATGTATGTCTGACGGAGGTCCACATTAAACATTTGGTGCAAGCCAAGGAAGGGGGGAATGTTGAGCTCAAAATCATTGTCACCCACATCCTTGGTGATGGTGTAAGGTCCATACTGGATTGGATGAAGCTTTCGATGGGGTCCTATAAGTTGTTCTTTCTACAAGTGCAACCAAAATTTATCTCCCACCTGAAACTTGTGTGGCATCAGGTGTTAATCATGGGGCTACTTGTACTTGGCATTGGACTTCTACAAAATATCCTAAACAAGGAGTTTCTTGTAATTTTTTTGAACATAAGGATGAATCTCATACCATGTGTACAGATGATTGGAATTGTACATGCACAAGATATGCATGATCATCCTATTGATGACCTCAATTTGGACATTCGTTTGGGGGTGGAAGGAAGTGGATTTGGTGGGCTTGGTGTCCAATCATGACCAGATGATCAACCATAATTTGTTGAGGAATTGATTGTACTAATCTGAGACAATGGTTTTTGGTATCCTAAAATTTACCCACACTCGTTCGAATCAGAGCTTGGCAGTGGCGTCTGCTATGATGCTCTTCTTGCAGGTGACCAGAATCACCATCTTGGAAAATCGATCAACAACCAAAAAAACATTGTTATTTCCATGCTTGGTTGAAGGAAGGCCCGACATGTATTCCATCAATATGGGTTCCCAAGGCCTATGATTTACATGCCTTGTTTCTTAATGGTTAGTTTGGAAATGGTGCAGCTGTGCAGGACCTGATATACTTGTTGACATCATGTCGAGGTTTCAGACAATAGAAATGTTGTTGGAACACTGCCACTAGAGTTTCTACACCGAAGTGTCCTACCACCCAGTTTTATTGATCTTCCCAAATCATCTTCGCTCGCTCACTTGATGGGACATAAAGATGGCCTAGATGGCACAACAACCCATCCTAAATATGGAAATCAATGACAGTTTTGCTTGTGCCCAACATATGGTAGATAGTGGTGAAGTCAGGATCTCTCTCATAGAGTTGGGGCCATCTGGAGGTCTCATGTCCACAAGAGTATAACATCGTGGTTAGTGCTGCAATTGGACGTCAACCGAGGCAGTCAATAATGTGGTTGGTCCTTCCCATCTTATACTTGATGTTGAGATGGAAATTATGAAAGTATGTGGACCACTTCTTATGGAGGTCATTCTGCAATTTCTCTTGTGTCTACATGAATTTCAAAGGCCTATGGTCAGTGTGGATGATTGTCTCCTTCCAGATAATGTAATGCCTCCACTAGCAGGAGGCTTGTACAATGGAGTACATTTCTTTGTCATAAGTGGGGTACTTACGGATGATATCTGATAGTGTCTCACTATGATAGGCCACGTGGTGTTCATGCTAAGTGAGAAATGCACCCACAACATAGTCTGAAGCATCTATCTCAATCTCCAAACGTTGTTGCAGGTCGGGTAATGAGAGCACTAGGAATGAGCACAAGAATTTCTTCAAATCATCAAACACTTTCTATTACGACTTCCCCACATGAAATTTTCCTTGCCACCACCCCTGGTCACTTTTCTAAGGGCCCATGCAACATGGGATAATCCGAGCATGAACCTACGATAGAAATTGGCAAGCACTAAGAAGCTCTAAAGCTCAGTGAGTGTGGTCGAGGCTGGCCAATCACAAATGACCTAGATCTTGGCTGGATCGGCATGCACCCCATTCTCATCAACAATGTGGCCTAGGTGCTAGACCCTATTCATGCCGAACGAGAATTTTTCCAAATTTTCATATAGCTTGTGTTGTCATAGAGTGTGCAACACTTGATGAATATTATGAAAGTGTTTCGCCAAACTCTTGCTAAATATGAGGATGTCATCCAAATAAACCACTCTAAAATAAATGGTGAAAGGCCACAAGATATCATTCATCATCCTCATGAAGGTTGTTTGGGAATTCGTCATGCCAAAGGGCATAACCAACCATTCAAAAAGACCTTCTTTGGACTTGAAGGTAGTCTTCCATACATCAGTCTTCTCTATTGGGACATGGTGGTAGTCGGACTTCAGATCAATCTTACTGAAGTATTTGACCCTCTTGAGCTGGTCAAGGAGATTGTCAATTTGGGGAATTGGGTACCAGTTCTTGACTGTGCTTTAATTTAGGGCCTGATAATCAATGCAGAGTTGCCAGGTCCTTTCTTTCTTCTACACAAGCATGCTTAGGCTTCCACAAGGTGATGCGCTTGGTCAGATGTGCCCCTTTTCAAGTAGCTCTTAGATATGGCACTTTATTTCCTCATTTTCTGACCAAGAGTGGCAATATATTGGCCCATTGGGTAGCGATGCACTGAGTTTCATATCGATTGCATGCTTGACTTGACAGTGCAGAGGTACCCCAGTGGGTGAGGATAATATGTCTTTGTATTCTTCCACGACGTTATCCACTTGCTTTTGCTACATGGAGAGACTTTCCATAGAGGCCATGGATGTGGCTGCAACCTTTCACTCACTTTGAGCATGAAATTTCATGAAGAATACAAACTTCTCGGTCTAAGAGATGACATTATTGCATTGCTTTGCAGAGATCAAGGAAATGGAAGTAGGTGGGACTACCTCAACTATCTTGTACAATTTCCTGTCAAAAGTAATAATAACACTACGAGGCCTAGACTCACATATAACTTGACATTTCCATAAATAAGGTTGGCCCAAAAGAACATCACACAATACCTCATCTTTGAACAACTTTATGTTGTATGGAAAGTGACATTGTTGGTTGATGTGGAGATCACTCCCTTAGTGGAGCCCTCCCATGGTGTACGGTTGTGGGTGTGGTGTTGACGGAATATCCAACCGCTTGACGAACTCTGTCGAGATTAGGTTCTTCTGGATACTGCTATCATCGATGAAGTGAAATGGAGTAACCTTCACCAAAATTTGTGAATGAAAGAGATTCTCACCTTCCTTTGGTTCATCAGGTTCATCGGGATGGATATTAGTGGTAGCAGTGGTGGCATTGAGTTCTATGTCAATGATATGTCTCCCTTTTTCTGGTTCTGACTCAAATTCGAAACCCACATTTTATTCAGAGGCTTTGACCTCGGCCACCAATGACTTCTTTGAGTGACATTCAATGGTGTTATGCCAAGGGCTCTTATGGAACTCACACACTTCCTAGTGTCTTTCTTTGTCTTCCCATTGTCCTTCTTTGTTTGTGGCTTAGACTGGTTTTTCGATGGCTATCCATCCTTTCTCTGTTCTTTTTTCTGCGGGTTGGTTCTGCCTTTTCCCTGCTTCAACTATTAGGGGTTCGCAAACCCAAACTGCCATGTCTTTTGTTTAAGCTTTTGCTCAATTTTTACAGCATATCGATAAGCCAGTCCCAAGGATGATATGTCTAGAAACTCCATTTATTTTTGGATGTATCTATGCATACCGTCGTGATACTTGAGCACCAAATGTCGCTTAGAGTCTTTGAGACCCATCTTGGTGCTGAAGGTATGAAAAACATTGGTGAAATTAGACACTGTTTGGTCCCTTTTTTATCGCAGTGTGGTCTATCTTGTATATAAGTTGTCATAAATTCCAACAAGGTAGTATTTTTCCTTAATAGCATCCCTGAAAGAACCCCAAGTGGGTGCGAATGAAAATAATAGAGATTCCTCTATTTCCTTTTTCTCACAGAAAGTCTCCCACCAATCTTTGACATGGGGGATGACCTTAAGGAGCGAAAATGTAATGTTTTCTCTATTGGAAAAGTTATGGACAGAAAAATACCCTTCTAGAAGGTTTAACCATTCATATACAACATTTTCATCTATATGACCTTCAAATATAGGAATATCAAAATTTATTTGTATCTTGAAAGAGGTGGTACCTCCACTTGAGGAAGATGCCTCTCCTGTTGGCAGTCATCAAAGGATTTGTACAAAATTATCCATCATCATGTTCCTCTGTCGCATGAGGGATTCCTTGAGAAATATTTTGAAGGGATATCCTACCCCATCATCTCTCTTTTATTCCCCCATGGGTGGTCGTTGGGTTCGGTGAGGCTGATCTTGCAAAGGCTCAACTAGTTTGAGTCCCAACTTCTTATACCTTGACCTCATGGGGGACATGCACAGATAAAAAAATGAAGAGTAGACCGCTCTGATACCACTGATACAGATTTATGAGTGGAATGAAATGAAACACAGATCTATAACATTAACATATATATACAGTGAATAATAACATAGATAAAATGAAGCTTAACTTCTATTCAATAAAGAAATCTATTGAAACTACACAAATGGAGAATGAAACAAATTTGCTTGAATGGTGGTAGCTAATCTCTTAGAAGAGATGTGGTGGCTACGCACATTCTCCTGAGCACCTTACAATGAGGCCTCCAGGCATTTTTTAGCATCAAGAAGTAATCAGAAAACCCTAGACATCCAAAAACCTAACCCTAGTAGATGAAGCGCCAAAAGTCATGTGGGCCCTGATGGGGTAGGTTGGTACATCAACGTCCCGAGGTCGTAACTTTTGCATACGATATATGTTTTAGGTGCATGATATCTCGTTGGAAAGGACTATCCAAGGAATACAATTTTTCTGTCACACTTTGAATCTGTTTGTAGAGTGACTGTGGAAGGCTCGAAATTTTTTTGTTAAGGCCCTAAAACAGCCCCAGAAGTTTAGGACCCGAAAAGCTAGAAACAAATTTCCAAGATGAAAATTGTATGTGATCCCGTTGGAAGAAGTGGGTGTCCATCGATATCCACTTGGATCACCCCAACACAAATACATGCTCAGATCTGTCCATGGGCCTATGGGCACTAGTAATGGAATATACAACCCTTTGTTTTGTGAGTGTCCTTTATCCATTTGGAAAATCCTACACGGTTCCACATACTTGGTTATATCCTTTTTCATCTTCGACAAGTAATACTTATCTTCAATTAAGGCTAGCATCTTATCCTTTCCAAAATGTCCCGACAAACCACTACTGTGAAGGTCTCTAATAATATTTTCCCTCATTGAACCAATTGGAATATATAGTTGTTTTCCTTTGAATAGGTATTCATCTTGCATAAAATATTCACCCTGATAAAGATTCATGTTCCCAGTGACTGTATTATTCAATCGTTCCACAATATCTCGCAAATCATTATCAGATGCATAGATATCCTTTAATGAAGAAAACCCAATTACCTGATTTTCCATGGTTGTCAAAAGAATAATGTGCTGACTCAAAGCATATTCAACTTGATTTTTTCATCTTAATTTGTGCTTCAAAACAAATGTGTAACCTTGTAAGAAAGAGACACATTTTACATGTCTATTGTTCAATTTATTTTGGGTGTTTACATATTTTAATGCAATGTGATCATTAAATAACACAAACTCTTTTGGCACTAAATAATGCCTCCAATGTCGCAATGCTTGCACAATTGCATAAAATTATATATCATATGTGGAGTGGTTATTTCTTACCTCATTCAAATTTTCACTAAAGAATGCAATTGGTCTACTTTCTTGGCTAAGTACAACTCCAATTCTTACATGTGAAGAATCAGAGTCTACCTCAAACACTTTATCAAAATCCAATAAGGCTAATATGGGTGCCTCAGTTACCTTCTTCTTTAGAAACTTGAAACTTTCCTCAACTTCATTGGTTCACATGAATGTCTTTCCTTTGGTGCAATTTGTTATGGGTTCTACAATACTGCTAAAATTTCGAATAAATTTTTGGTAAAAGGTAGTCAATCCATGAAAACTTCTTACCTTTGTTCTACTCCTAGTACTAGGCCACTCCAAAATTGATCTGACCTTCTTTGAATCCATCTTGACTCCTTCTTCTAAGATGAAAAAACCTAGATATACCAAACTTTCTTACAGGAACCTACATTTCTTCAGTTTTGCATAAAGTTGATGTTTTATCAATGTATCCAATATAATTTTTAAATGCTGCAAATGATCTTCTTTATTGTTACTAAAAACTAGGATGTCATAAAAATAAATGACAACACACTTACCAATATAAGGTCAAAGAACAGTATTCATCAACCACATGAAAGTAATAGGTGCATTAGATAGCCTGAATGGCATCACTATCCATTCATATAGTCCATCCCTAGTCTTCAAGGAAATTTTTCATGCATCCCCTTCGTGAATCTAGATTTGGTGGTATCCACTTTGCAAATAAATCTTACTAAAATATTTATCTCTGGCTAGCACATCCATCATGTGTTCCAAGCATGGTGTTATCACCATGACAATCATACTTCAAATCTGGGTTTAAATTTAGTAGGTGACTAAATTAGTGTAGAGACATGGCGTTATTTGGAGGTTTGGGTCGTATGTGGTGGTAATATGGACACATATGGCAGAAGATAAAAGGAAGGAGTCTTATAGACCATTGATCTTGAAGAAACCCAGATCAACGGTTGAGGCCCATATCAGGCAGTGAACTAGCGCAAAACTTAATTATGCAAGGGCGGACCGGGGAAAACCGTTGTGATTTTAATAGTGGATGCATGGCACCTTTAGAAGTGCATCAGGGAGAAAAGAAGTTTGCTTGAAACCATTTTCTCAACAGCCCCGATGTCACGTGGTTTAATATGTCAAATCAACAACTCGTGGGGGGAGGTGGCAGTTAGTCAAATCACCTTACGTCGTTGGTTTAGGTACTTCCCGTATGACATGTCAAGCGAACACTGTCGTATAACTAACTCAAAAGTTCATCATTCGAAGTAGATTGTTGAAGCGTGGTAAACCAATGTACCATGTCAGTAATTTATGATTAGGATTCAAGGACTACCAGTATTCAGATATGGGTAGCTTTATCCTACTCTGGGAAATCGTCGTCCCATGCATAAGTGGAGTAATCTCAAGCTGGATCAATTTTTTGAGTTCTGTAGAATTAAGGGAGACAAAATCGTGGCCTCTGCAAGGTCGAAATACATGGATAACATTAATCGAACAATGTATAGTACAAAGGGGTTCTCAACTAATGTGTCAAGCTTACCAATAAGTGAGAAAGAAAGGTGGGTTGCGCAGATATTAGAAACCAAATTTCATATAGAGCCCGCAACTGAATCAGAGTTGGGGGTCAGATTAAACCTTGTTATGAGGGACCTAGTCATCAATGAACACATGGACAAAACCTACAAACAGGCAACGAAGAAGAAGTGGAGTAAACATCAGAGAACAGAAATCAGAGCTGAGATGATGGAGAGCGTAGGAGAAAATCAACTCACTTGGTTGAGCACTCTGAAAGAGGAAATCGCCAATATGAAATGAATTCTCAGGAAGGATTAAGTGCATTCCAACAAATTTTGTACAGTTGTCGGTCGAAGAAAGGGGCCCCAAATATGACAGACTTGTTCCTAACAACCCCTTTAAAATAAGATAATTGTTATTATAAATCACTCCTTTTTGTAACTTATCTCTATTTTTAGAATTATGGAGAAGTCTAAATGTTTTTAATTCCATAAGTAATTCCCCTATATATGTGTTATCTCGAGGATATGAAAAGAATGGAAAAAAGAGGAGCCTGCCCTCTGTGCAGGAAGACTTTGGTAAATTTCTGGGGTTGAATTGAATACATATGCAGTAGCTTTGAAGTCTCTATGAAAAGATTCTAATGGTGGTGATATGAGTTTTGTATTCCCTCATTGTATGTATTTTCTGTGTTTCTTTGATTCCATTTACACCATATTCTATTTAAATTGGAGAGTTAGAGGCCCATAATTCATCATTTGATGTTCTTGGTTTAATCAATTTGAACTGTGTATGTTTCTTCTTAGCAAATTCACATTTCATTCCTGTAATTCTCTGATGTACTTATTTGTTTCTCTTTCCTCTTACCACTCTAATTAAATTCAAGTTATAACTCAGATTCATTTCCTCATTTAGCCTTTATCCTCTGGATATTTCTACATGCCGGTCAATGTTTTCATTCAATTTAATAATTTGACTCCATCGCCCTAAATGTCCCTCCTCTTCTTCGCCAACAACTTTATAAAAACCCCCAAAACAAATCAAATCTAGCCATCGATTTTCCATAGATATATCAAGTGACACGAGAGAACCTTCTCTGAGTTCAGCAGGCTAGTGCCTCAACTCTAAAGTTGGTTGAAATAGTTACCTCTATCATTTTTCTATTCAGGTGGACAAAATTTACAGAGTGTTAACATTCTGGCGTCGTTGCTGGGGACGAAATTGAAAACTTTTCCCTGGGAAGAATGACATGGTTGAGTCCTAAGGTCTAATAGAAGCAGACACTAAGGCAAATGTTGGATGTATTCCTGATCTGGCGGCTCCACACATCAAAAAATCAATTTGAAGGCGATTCCACTGGTAGAAAAACCTAGAAAATTTCAATTTTCACTAGCGACTCCACTCTCAATGAAGAATCCAACTTCCAAAACATCAATGACGACTCCACTCATAATGTGGAATACATATCCCAAGACGTCATTGGCAAATTCACTCAAATTTGAATACAGAATGCAGTTCAAAGGATTCACTGAAAGATGATGCCCCTTGGCTAAGGTATGAGAAGGCAATATGAAAGAAAACAAATGCTCAAAATGGGATTTTTTTCAGATCATTTTGCTATTTGTTATAAGATGTCTCTGGTCCTTTCTCGAAAATACTAGGCAAGTTCTTCTTTGCTTACTGCATGCAAATAATGACCATGACAATCCAGAAAATATATATCCCCCTCTTAAAATTACACGAACGTCCCCTCATTTTATCACTCATTTTGATAAAGAAATTTCATTTGAGCTACATGATGACCATAACCAAGTTGATGATCCTCATGAAACCAAGGTTGATATTTCATTTCCTGCGCTTGATCCAACACCCTCCATGACTCAGCATAGATATAGACCCTTAAAGTTACCCCACATCCTTCATAATTTTCCTCCAAAACACTATGAGTACCTACCTATGTTTGATGGGGAACTTGATAGCATCTCAGCTGAAAAACACATCCAAGGGTTTGAGCATTTTATAGATTTCTTTGCGATTGAACATGATGATGTTTGTATGAGGGCCTTCTCTCAATCTTTGAAAGGAGACACCAAAGACTAGTTTAAACATTTGCAGCTAGAAGAAATCAACTCATGGGAGGAATTGAAGGATGTATTTTTAAAGTTTTGGGGCAATAAGAAGTCTTTGGACCTACATATTAGAGAGTTATATTCTTTGTAAAAGTAGGACAATGAAACTACTTATGTATTCAGCATAAGGTTTTCCAATATCTATCAAAATTTACCCAAAGAAATTCAACCCACTGAAGCTCTTGCTATGCTCCAGTATGCAACTACTCTCCATACAGATTCGTCTCTCCTTCTTATGGAAAGAAGATCCAAGTCCTTGCAAAAAATGTTCTATGATGCTCAGGACATTCATCACAACATCCAAGCATGTGAACAGATTCAAAATAAAGGACCAAATGCCCAAGAATGTGAAAGGGAATATGAGAGGAAAGAGGTTGATTGGGATCCTGAGCATAGATTTGAAAATACCATAGGTTCTCTTGCAGTTTCCAACGCCAATGATTCTGAAAAAAAATATATTCCACCTATTGAAAGAGGGGGTGCTAATCCATCTCATGATAATAAAAAGGATGATCGTTTTATGTATTCGTTTATAGGCGGTCAAGAGGATGAGTTTACAAATCATTTTGTTGAAGAAAAGGTTGATGTTCCTAGTTTTTTCTTATTAGATGACATCGCACGGACAATTGATTTGCCTGTACATGACAAATATGAAGAGGATTGTAATGATCAAGACTTTCTTTTTCAGTAGTACAGTGAGATAAATCAACCTATGTATCACAGCTACAAGGAGAAAATTATTGGATCAGCTGAAGAAAATTCTCTACCCTTGTGCTTTGCTACATTCAAATTTTTGAGAGAGAATTCTAAAATCATTGTTGAAGCAAGCGAATCTCTGTTGATGCAAAGTAAAACCAAACCAACGAAACAGATTGACAAGATATTGGAGCACTTTTCTCAGGCGTTTGATGACCATGTTCCTTGCTTTGTAGAAGACCTTGTCAATTCAGAGGTGCATTTAGTGATCGAAGACAAAGATGAAAATGAGCATGTCCAGCAATCCAAAGAGATGGAGAAATGTACCTATGATGACACTGGAGAAAATGAAGAAGATTTTGAGTCAGGTAACATAACCTTGCCATTGTGTTTTCCCTCATTCAAATAGCGTTTCAAATCATAAAGTATCTGAGCATGAAGTTGAAAGTGAAGAAAGCAGTGGACTTACAAATAAAAATTCTCCCCCCTTATGTTTTTCTTCCTTTGAATGGTTAAAAGAGAATCAGGAGACTTCATAGAAAACATGGATTTCTGACTGTATTCACAGTAGTATTGTTTTACACGAAAAGGTTGTTATCATTGAAGAACACCAACTACACTCACATGCATTGAAAAATCATTACTTGGAAAATTCGGAGTGGAAACCTGCGCTTAACCATCAGATTAAAGAAGAAGTTGATCAAGAAATTGTTGTTGAAGGTCGTTTTTATTCTCCTAAAACTAATGCAGATGTTCAACAACATTCCCATCAAGACAAAGTATTTCAAGGTTGCCTTTCTTCCCTTGAAAATGACGTAGTGATCCTATCTCTGAAAATCCTAGACATGGATGGAGATTTTGAAACTTCACCTATGGAGACTCCAAGCAGCAAGGGAACACTTGTGGAGGAAGCTTACTCTTCTATCTTGACTCCTGAAAAGGAAACATTTTTTCATATGATTCATGATCATAAGACACATTATATGGAGAAGGTTTATAGTCAGAATTCAGTAATAATAGAGGACTGCAACAAATCAATGTTTGTATCAAATGTGAGTTCTTTTACATCAGATGAGTTTCTCCAGCCATGGTTACCTTATGACTCAAGAAATCTTTACTACCAAACTTCTAAAAAAAAATTCCAGTTTTTTTATAGAAGTCAACAAGTTGAATCACCTGAAAACATAAATGCAGTGGAAGGAGTGAAATGTGATGATTGTTTTATGCATATCTTAGAGGATCCATTTGTGATCCTGCTGGAGTAAGTGAACAATCCAAGCCCTTCAAAAAAATTTAGAATTGGACTTATAGATAAAATTTTGAATAAATCGTCAACAGAAGGGTTTTTGAACAAGAAAGTACAAAAGAAACGAACGATGGATAGAATTTTGTCTTGGCTACATTGGGATTATGATTTCACTTGATTGGCAATCCTTTTTCATCAGTTAGGGTAGGTAGGAGTGTGTGAATAAGCTTGTTGATCAAGCATTGTTTCCCAGTAGTATGTATAGTTATATCCTAGTAGTATTTTTTCAGCATCCAATGGAAAGCAGTTATATCCTAGTAGTATTTTTTCAGCATCCAATGGAAAGCAGTTTGCAAAATCTGGTTTTAAGATTTGAGGATTCAGTCTCCAAGATGGAACAAGATTACCACACAACATTTGAAGGCAGCCCAATGAATAAGGCATCGGGTCTACAGTTATTTGCTACCTCACAAGGAGGATAGCATCCCCAGTTGGAGCCTATGTTATCACCATGATGATCATGCTTCAAATCTGAGTTTAAATTTAGCAGGTGACTAAATCAGTGTAGAGACATGGTGTTATTTGGAGGTTCGGTTCATATGTGGCGGTAATATGGATAAATATGGTGGAAGAGCAAAGGAAGGAGTCTTACGGACCATTGATATTGAATCAACCCAGATCGACGGTTGAGGCCCATATCGGGAGATGAACTAGCGTGGAACTGAATTATGCAAGGGCAGACCAGGGAAAACCATTGTGGTTTTAATAGTGGACGCGTGGTGCCTTTATAAGTGCATCATGGCAAAAATCAATTTGCCTGAAACCGCTTTCTCAATAGCCCTAATGTCACGTGGTTTAATGTGTCAAATCAACAACTCGTGGGGGGAGGTGATAGTTAGTCAAATCACCTCATGTCGTTGGTTCAGGTACTTCTCGTCCGACATGTCAAGCGAACGTCGTCGTATAACTAACTCAAAATTTCATCATTCGAAGTAGATTGATGAAGCATGGAAAACCAACGTACCATGTTAGTAATTCATGATTAGGATTGAAGGACTACCAGTATTCAGATATGGGTAGCTTTATCCTACTCCAGGAAATCGTCGTCCCATGCATAAGTGAAGTAATCTCGAGTTGGATTGATTTTTTGAGTTCTGTAGAATTAAGGGAGACAAAATCGTGGCCTCTGCAAGGTTGAAAGAGATGGATAATGTCAATCGAATAGTGTCCAGTACAACGGGGTTCTCAACTAATGTGTCAAGCTTACCAATAAGTGAGAAAGAAAGGTGGGTTGCACAGATATTAACAACCAAATTCCATACAGAGCCTTCAACTGAATCAGATTCGGGGGTCAGATTAAACCCTATTATGAGGGACCTTGTCATCAATGAACATGCAGATGAAACCTACAAGCAGGCAGCGAGGAAGAAGCAGAGTAAACAACAGAGAACATAAATCATAGTTGAGACGATGGAGAGCATCAGAGAAAATCAACTCACTTGGTTGAGCACTCTAAAAGAGGAAATCTCCAAGCTGAAATGAATTCTCAAGAAGAATTAAGTGCATTCCAGCAAATTTTGTACAGATGGTGGTCGAAGAAAGGGGCCCCAAATATGACAGACCTGTTCCTAATGACCCCTTTAAAATAGGATAACTGTTATTATAAATCACTCATTTTTGTAACTTATTTCTATTTTTAGAATTATGGGGAAGTCTTAACGTTTTGAATTCCATAAGTAATTCCCCTATATATGTGTTATCTCGAGGATATGAAAAGCATGGAAAAAAGAGGATCCTGCCCTCTGTGTGGGAAGACTTTGGTAATTTTCTAGGGTTGAATTGAATACATATGCAGTAGCTTTGAAGTCTCTATGAAAATATTCGAATGGTGGTGATATGATTTTTGTCTTCCCTCATTGTATGTATTTCTCATGTTTCTTTGATTCCATTTACACTGTCTTCTGTTTAAATTGGAGAGTTAGAGGCCCAGAATTCATCATTTGATTCTCTTGGTTTAAGCAATTTAAATTGTGTATGTTTCTTCTTAGAAAATTCAGAATTCATTTCTGTAATGCTTTGATGTAGTTATTTGTTTCTCTTTCCTCTTACCACTCTAATTAAATTCAAGTTATAACTAAGATTCATTGCCTCATTTAGCCTTTATCCTTTGGAGAGTTCTACAGGCCAGTCAATGTTTTCATTCAATTTCAAAATTTGACTCCATAGCCCTAAATGTCCCTCCTCGTCTTGGCCAACAACTTTATAAAAACCCCCCAAAACAAATCAAATCTAGCCACTGATTTTCCACAGATATATCAAATGACACGAGAGAGCCCTCTCTGAGTTGAGTAGACTAGTGCCTCAGCTCTAAAGCTGATTGAAATAGTTACCTATGTCGTTTGTCTCTTCAGCCGAACAAAATTTACAGAGTGCGAACACATGGTATAGGAAACCAATATTTGATGGTAATTTTATTGACTGCTTTTCTATATATGCACATCCTCCATGTATTATCCTTTATGGAAGTCAACAATGTTGGTACAACACAGGGACTCGTGCTTTCTCTTACCAAACCTTTATTTATAAGTTATGTCACTTGTTGGTTGAGCTCTAGATTTTGTGTAGGACTCATCCTATAGGTTGGTTGATTAGGTAAAGATGATTCAATGTGATGTTGAATATCCCTCTTTGGTGGAAGACCATCAGGTAGTTCATTAGGGATAACATCAACATATTCTTCTAGTAACTTTTCCACTTCAGTAGGAATTGGTATGTCTTCCACAGATCCTTTTTGCACTATTAATGCATAACAAAATCCTATTTCCTTCATTTCCTTAAAAATCTGTCTTTATGACAACATATTCTTATATTTTCCCTCATCCTTAAGGGGAAATAAGACGACTTTCGATCCATCCTTCCAAAAGATTTAGGTATTCTTTCCTCCATCATGCATGAATTTTTTGTCATATTTCCAAGGCCTCTCCAATAAAAGATGACATGAATCCATCAAAATGACAACACACAATACTTCATTTTTATAAATCTTACTGATGGAAAACTTGATCAAACATCTTTTATTAATGGTGACTTCATTCCCCTTTTTGAACCATGTAATTCGGCAAGTATGGGGATGTGTTTCATAACGTAATTTAAATTTATCTACCATGTCTTTAGAAACCATATACTCACAACTGACACTATCAACAATAACTTGACATACCTTTCTCCTGAAAGTGCATCTAGTTCAAAAAATATTTTTTTGAAGCCAAGAATCTTCATTGTCACTACTCTGTTTTGTGTCTTTTTTGGGAATCACCATTTACCTTTGTATCATGAGACTCTCCCCAATATTAGGTGGGACTTTAGATTCAACTCCTTCTTCTTCATTCTTAGCTTGGACCAAGTTCAAACTACGTTGTTTTCCTTGCTTCGGCTCTTGCATGTTATAATTTGGGCATTCAAATGCTCAACGACCCTCTACACCACACCTGAAACACACATAAGGTCCTCCTCTTCCACCACCGTAACCTCTACTCCTCTGAAATCATCTTCCTCATGGTTTATTCAGGTTACCTTGTCGATTATCTTCTATTTTCTCATCTCCTTGAGATGATTCACCTCTACCATAGTTAAAATCACCCCATGAAGCAGATGATGTACCCCTCCTTTCTCCTCTATTCATTTGAGTAAATTGTCACTTTTCATTTTCCTTGGACTTTAAGGATAATTGGTATTCCTCTCCCACGTTGCAAACCATATGCATGCTCAGTTTATCTTGAATATAAAATTTTAAACAATGAACATACCTTTCATCTAGTTGTTCATTAGTTTCCTAGTGATCCACGCGAATGGACAACTGATAAAACTCATTTGTGAGTTCCTCTGAGGTGGATAGGTTTTTATTTAATTTCTAAAATCTACAAAAAAAGGTCTAGGCATAGTCAGAGGAAAAAAAAAATCTCGCAATCTTTTTTCCTTCTTTCTCCAAGTCCTAATTTTGTCTTTTCCTTTTTCTTCTCTGTCTTTCTGCACATGATCCGACCAGATCATGGCGTCACCCTTCAACTTGATGTATGAAAATTTCACATTCTTTTCTTGTGGCATAGGATTCCATTCAAAAAAAAATTCCATGGTGTTCAACCAATCTATTAAGTCCTCTAGTTTAAGATTCCATTCATATTTTGAAACTTCCATCTTGATCCCATCATTTCTCCCATATAGGGCTTTGAGAATCCTTTCTTCAAAAGTCATTCACTCTTATTTCTATTCTTCATGTTATGTATATTGATCTACATCTCCTCGGACTGTCCCTCATCAGACACTTCTCTTTCTATTATTTTCTCACTAGCCGACACATTTGTAGGATCTTCTACTTGCCTTTGGAGGTTTTGCTTATCTTTGTGCATCTGAGAAAGATACCATGCTCTTCCTCTTCCTATCCCAACCATCTTCCTATCTAATACCAAATGATGTAACCAATAAACTTGGATTCATTCATAAGATATAAAAACCATGCAAACACACGAGAATGGAAAATAAATCTCTTTAATTCCTTCTCCATCCTAATTTTTACAATGGAAGTTCAACCCCTTATAACTACTATCTGAGATTTTCGAAAACTGATTTTAGAAAAACAACAAATTTTAGAAAAACAACTAATTTTAGGAAATTCTCGCATGACTCTAAAACTAACCAATAACTAAAAGATAACTAGAGAGACATTATTTGTCAACTCACTTTTATGATTAGGTTCATAAACTAAGAGATAATTGACAATTAAAATTTTAAAATTCCTGTAAAAACACTAAAACCCCAATTTGAGCCTTATACGAAGGAATTTGACCCCAAAAAAGTGTATAAACAATGTTTGATCTAACGGATTAGATCGACACAACAGTGAAATCTTCGAGACGTAACTCCCTGTAAAATTTCAGCTCAAACAGATAACCGAGTCAAAATTTATGACCCTCAGAAAATCCCTGTATCAACACCTGACTCTAGGGATGTTGGATGAGAATTGTATATATTTCTCGAGGTCTTGATGCCCGGTGGGGAAATGTTACCGCTTGAGATAGGGTTATGGGATCCATACAATCGACTAACTGAGAACCGATGAATTGTTTTATTGTGATATTTCTTGGGGTATCCAATGGATCCTAGTACCCAGTTAGGTTTAGGCTTCGAGGACCAGAAAACTGGTTAATCGACAACTGAGACTTTTTTATAATAGTTATCTGATGGGTATCTGCAATATATCGATGCCTGGTTGGGCATGGATCCACCTCCAAGTTCCACCCGCTAGTCTGTGTGATGTTCCCATCAACTATTAGTCAGGATGTGCCACGTTGGAGATTACATGTAATGACACATCATCACCCGGGTAGTGCCACATTGGATGGTGCAGGTGGAAAGGGTCCATGTGGGTGATGCATGGACGTGAGGTGGTTTTTAATGGAAAAAGGATTGAAAATTTTAGGAGGCCATAAATTTTGATATCAAGCTTGGATTAGAGCATGGTTACAGTAATTAGAAAGCTCTTGAGGAGAAGATTCCATCTATGGACTCAGATATGAGAAATGAGCTAGCGTTTGGAAGAATAAATTTTGAAACCCCACCAACCTAATGACTCTTAAGGGATTGGGTAAGTTACAGTATTTAACTCGACACCAAAATAATGAATAAGTTGACTTTAATTGATAATTGATTTTTAAAATCATAGACTATTTATGAGTGGTGGATTTGATTGTCTTGATAACAAAAGTCAAACCTCCTAACAATATCAACTATGAGATGAACTCAAGCTTATATAAATTTGGAGTCAAAATTGAATCATTTTTTTCCAATAGTTTTGGAACCTGGTCTATCATAATGATTAGATATTTTTTCAAACTTTGGAATATCCTTTTAAATTTTTTATATTTCTAGCAATGCCTTCCATTTTCCTAGAAGTATTTTAAGTTTAATAAATCAAAGGCACTTCTTGTAAATGTCAAATCTTACCAACTTTTTTTTATGTCTTATTATCTTTGTTGAAAACATGGGTATTTTTCATTTGATATTACATTATTTTCGAAGTTAGTATTGATAAAAAAAAAAAAATCATCTTTTATTCAAAATTTTAAGTAGAATGTAATAAGAAATAATTGAATTAAATCAAATATTTTTATTTATTTTCCATGTCATTAGATAAGAGAAATTGAGGTCGTGTTCTCCTCCATAGGTGATGATGGCTCACAT
Source organism: Picea mariana (assembly GCA_032191745.1). Taxonomy (NCBI): domain Eukaryota; kingdom Viridiplantae; phylum Streptophyta; class Pinopsida; order Pinales; family Pinaceae; genus Picea; species Picea mariana. The sequence continues at coordinate 5,151 of JASDQU010949901.1, read as the reverse complement.
ATGTGATAAAATATTTCAAAGGTTCTTATAATGATGATGAATTTGTTGAGAATATCAAACCTATCAATTACCTTGTGTCAAGGCCTTATTGTCATTTAATATGTCCTAGCTAATGTAAATTCCATAGATTAAGTAATCCAAGTTGATATCTTTGAACTAATTTTTTGCTTCACTCTCTTTGTTCAAATATTAGTAAGATTCGAAATCGGTATCGTGCATGTAAAACATTCTCGACATTTGCACCACACATGTATGATATTTAAGGAGCTATACATAAATGTGGGGATTGTCCTACAGTTTTATTAACACATCATGAACAAAGTGATTAACAATAAATTAGCTTCACAAGTTGTCGTCTATTATGGTAGAAAAATAGAGAAAAAAAAGTAGATAAGGAAAATAAGAGAGTAATGGTATGAATAGATACATAGCATTTTAATGACACATCTCATATTTCTTCTATACTTCATAAAAGCTTGGCTCCTTTCATCTCATTTGCAAGTTGAATATATTTTTATTTCTCACACCATTATGTATGGGTTTGATTCAGAAGACTTAGAACATTTGATAGGAAATAAATATCGATTAAATGCATATTAAATTTTGTGAGGAATGAAAATATTTTACAGGAAATATATGTATTCTTCTTAGTGCATTGGTAACATTTTTTTAGTATGTAACAACTACCTTGAGAGTCACTTATCATAGGTAATCTAGATTAACCTATGGTGGTTACCAATGAGGAGGAGAAATTCTTTGGAGGGAGAAAACCCTTTGTGGGTGCCCAATAGTAGTGATTCAAAAGGAGGGGTGATTACCTTACGAGGATGGGAATTTTGGTTCTAGTAGTTGCTTCATTCACAAGGGTGAGAACCATGAGGCGATGTTGAGTTGAGTGGCACCCATCGGGTGTGAACCTCAAAGAGTCGCCCCCATGAGAAACTTATAACACAACCCATGTGGGTGGCTTGCAATACCATCTTGGATAAATCATAACAACTTTTTCCCACAAGGGGTGTTCTCCATTAAATTTGATTAGTAGGTGGATTATAATAGCCATAACCATGGGGAACCAATCACATCATGAAGAAAATAAAATGAGACCCCACTTGTAATATTCCATTTTTTACCCCTGAATATAATATGTAATGATCATGTATTATTTATATAATGCGGTTTATGAGATATGAGTTAAGCCATGTGGGATGAGATATAAAGATCATGTGTGTTAAATGTGTGATAAGCATTGTAAATATTCCTAGTATGGAGTTCAAGGAAAAGGAATGACTAGTGAATGTTTAAGAGTCCAAGTGGTGGGATAGGTTTACAATGTGGTGGGTATGTTTTCCATCATTTTCTCTTGTATATGTAAAAGCATGTAAAAATATGAAAATGCATAATAATATAACATACACCAAAATGGTTTCTTGAGGGAGAAACAAGGGGACTATGATACCTCAAGAGAGGACGATGAAAGGGGTTTATTGGCTGATTTGATGTCAACATTGTCATTTGGAAGTACTATATTTTATTTCCCATGCTCCCATATAGTATTCTCGTCAATATTTGACTTGTGGGTATGGTCTAAGTACAAGTGTCATATCTGTCATACCCATGGGAAGTTTGAGGAGTCACATGAAAAAAATGTATGTCATTGTATTTTCCATGTATTATAGGAGATTCTACTAGGAGGAGGAGGAATCCATTTGTGGGCATGGAGAGGAGGCAAACTCTCATGTCATGGGAATTTTCTTCCTTTGTTTTCATGGATATTATGATGCCTAAAAATGGAGAAGTTTCCCATGTTCTAGTCATTGGTAAGAGCCCAAAAAATTTAGGGAAGGTTGTTGCTAAAAATTTGGAAGAAAAGAGGATGGTTGGAGAGAAATACCATTCCTGGAATGTCAATAGTAGCTAAGGTGATATCTTCAAACCTGCAACCCCATTATTGTTGCACATCGAATGTCTTAGGGCCAAGTGTTTTTTTGTTTCGGGTTGCTACCAAAAGGTGGACAACATATTGGGCTCTTTCCACATGCACTAAAGAGAATTGGAATGGAAGAGCACTCTGAGGCACTATTGCACAAAGGAGTGGGTCTTCCTTATTTTGTGTGGGACAATGGAAGGGAGTGTCATGGTTGGTCTAAGAGATGGAAAGGGGATTGGAGAGATTTCTAGTGAGAAAATTTCCTTGTCATGAGAGTAATTGATCCAGGTGGATATTGATGGCCACCCACATATTCCAACTGGCTCAAAAGATTTCTTTGGCAATTTACTATTTTTAGCAATTTTTTTAGGATCAGGCACCTCAATTTTTTTGAAAGGCATGATTGATCCTTTGAAATGAAGCTCCTCATCAATACCTTTCCAACGAGATATTGTGCGCTCCAAAGGGAGATCGTATGCCAAAGTTATGCCCTCGGGAAGTTGATACACCAAACTACCCAAAACGGGGCCCACAAACCTATTGGCTTTTCATCTTCCAGGGTTAGGTTTTTGGATTTTATTTATGTTAAAAAGGCCTTTGTGGCCTCATTGTAAAAATCATCTTTTTGCTAATGAGCATAGCCATCACATCTCTTCTCAGAGATAATATGCCACCATTCTTGTGAGTCATTCACTCTGTAATTTTACAGTTTCTGTACATTCTCTCATTAATAAAAGAAAATGTGCATTAATGTATCTCTCTGTTTATTGAAATATTTTTTTGTATCTCGCAATATCTCTGTATATTTCATTGTTATATCTCTGCCTTCATTTCATTCTAAAAAAAAATCTGGATCAGTGGTATCAGAGCAGGTTTGTTAAGGTCCTAACCCGCACATAGGTAGATCAATGTATTCAGATGTAATAAAGGTCAATATTAATAAGGACTTTCAATAAAATAGAATAAGGCAGATGTAAGAAGACCTAATAGAAGCTTTCGCTTCTAGAAGTATCTTCCTCTAGATGCTTCTCTTAATAGACATATTTAGTATAAATAAGGGTTGAGGGTATGAAAACCCTAGCTTGGAGATTATTGTAACAAAGCGCTGCTCGAATGGAGGTTGTCCCCCCGAAGAGGCCTGTGAACATTGCTTTCTGAATCAAAGTGTTATTTCAGTTGTTGTTCTCATATTATTTATGTGTTATTGTGGAGATTATGTTGGTTATATTACTGTTATTCTGCCATTTCTAACATTTTATTTATGTTCTGCGTATTTATTATATCTGGTATCTTGCAAGTGGTATCAGAGCACTTTCCTTGGCAGAAATTGTGGGTATTTTTTCTCAGGGTAGAGACATATTCCATAGAGATCTGTCGTTACGCGCATAAACCCGTGGTTGAGGGATTCATACACGCAGGAAATACAAGTGGCTCTTAAGTGCACATCATTTGGCCACCCTTGTAACCCCTGTTGATACCCTTTCGAGTGGTAGCACATCAGACAGCACTTGTGTATGGATCAGCCTAGATTTCCTGAAGTCCTCTTTAGATAAACCTATCAGCCACCGGACTATTATAGTGTCACCGAGAACAACACTCGGGAAGATACTCTCTAGTACCTGGGTAGTTGGGCAGTACGGCTAAGGGTACGGCCTATCCTCCTTAGTTAGTGACCTAAGATATTGGGTCGAGTACTACTGTTGGACCCCACACGTATATCAGAGAGCTATAACACAGGGAAAACCCTTGTCTGTAGAACCCTTGAATACCTAACCCTTGGGGAACAT
>JASDQU010949900.1:11091-23001 GCA_032191745.1 Picea mariana | reverse complement strand
CATATGAAGAACACTTATATTTTGAGTGAAAGAATATGATAGAAATAATGTAATTAACACTATCTATATGCTACGTGACCTCTGAGTACATAGTAAATTTACATTAAAAGACAATAGTTGGGTCACCATTTTGTCATATTTTCTGTCATTTAAACTATTCTTTTCACCATATCATTTCATACATTTACCATTATTTCCACCATATTTCTTCATAAAAACGCCATGATAAACTTCCATATGCTAAAGTGGTTAATTGTTATTTATTTCCTTTGTTTCTAATGAATTATAGAAAATTATATTTGGTTTTACTAATGATGCTTTTATGAAGAAAATCCGCGCACTTAGCATTCAATCCTGGTAGCAAAATCATTGGTTAGCATATTTTCGCACCTCCAGAAGGAATTTCGCCACATGGGTTTTGTTCCCAGTTGGCATGAGATGGTTCCATGTCACTAAAATCATACCCGAGTCACATACAACAAGTCCCAGATCATGAAAAATGTTCCAGTCAAATGCCAATTAAAGAGTTTCATCACAGATCAGATTGGGGTAAAAATAAGGCAATGATTGGGTAATAATGCATGATATTTGTGGCAAAAGATTGAAATCCAATTCCCCATGAATTCGTGATACCTATGCATAGTCAACTCCAGTGCAGATCTAACAATTCTTGCATGAAATCATGAGTTTTCAATCCAAACAGCTCCAACACGATTTGGGTATCCAATTAAATGATTGTAAACAATAAATCGTTGTCTGGTGAATATGTGAATATTCATAGTATCAAGGAGTCGTATCCCCTGTTTAATTGTGTTATTGTATCCCCTGTTTAATTGTGTTATGGAAGGTGAATTCCAAGGGATTCAATGTTATCCCTTTAGAAATTGATTCCAGTGAGTTTGTACTTATTATACATGATAGAAAATCACCATATATGGGATGGAGGCTGATGAATGTAATGCTGGAAAGGACATTGTAATCAAAAGAGATTTGTTCAACAGATAATACAAACAATATTTTCATGAATGGCGGTGTGTTAAGAAGATCCTAGAATCTGAGTTTTATTGTAGCTTGCTTCTGGAAGAGGAAGGCCCCCCTCACTTAAGAAGTAAAGTTACACCTGTTCTTTTTCTTTATTTTTTTTATTAGTTTATGCTCTTTTCTTATTCAAGTATTTGTTTCAATACTGTGTTTCTATTTTAGCTTCTTGTGTGGAGTGTTTAATTTGCAGGATAGAGTTTCTCTTAGAGCATCCTCTCAAACGAATCAAGCCTTATAGATTAGGAATGGTCCCTATGACAACAAAGTATTAAAATTACAAAGAATTGTTGTGGCCTGAACGTTTACAAAATACAATCATAAGGGTATTTGATTCAAAGTAACCAAGTCTCAGGAGGTCTAAATCTGCAAATGATTTTGAGTTTGTTTTTAATGTTACTTTCCTTATCACAACATACATCTTCACGTCTAACCATAAACTCTTAATAATCAAAATCAAAAGACTAGGAACGAAGTATTGTCACAACAATAATAATTGATTGTAGAATATGTTGTAACATGTGTTTTAACAAATACCAGTCATCTTGATCTCTGATTTAAGAGTCACCAACCTAGAGGAGGATTAATTCTATGATTGCTTGATTTGTTTTACATTTCAGTAGTACATAGGTTTTAGAATAGGCTCTGATCCTACACATATTGTGTTTACATATCACAATCTTATGCCCCTGGTTTGATAATAAAATTTAATAGAAATTATACTTATAATTTTCCTGACAACAATATAGTTACATTTGTCTGCTAAAAAAGGTATAGCAAATAAATTCACTTATACTTAATCACTAATTTTATTTATTGCTAATTTTATTTATTGATCAATGATATGAAAAATGGTTCTAACTTATCTTTCATTTTTTAGGTTCTCTTATTATGCACTGAACAAAAATGGAAAAGTTCTAATTTGGGAGGGACTATGCTCGAAAGGCTTTAAACCCTGATATTTCTTTCTAGCAAAAGTAGTTATTATGTCGTGTGGGAGTGGTAATTGTTTTTGTATGTATATGTAAACTACAGAGTGTGCATTGGATACTAATGACATTGAATAATTTAATAATGTAACAAACAATTTTCTTTACAAGGTAATTTGTTGAAATCTGATAATTAAAAAAAGATTTTGATAATACAAATTTACAATTTTTGAAGAAAAAAATTACACAAATGTGTTTAGTCGTGTGCATGAGTTCCTCTTGTTGAAAATGTAAGAAATTTCATGTTACAATCAATGCATCAAAATAACCAAACAATACAATAGGTCTCATTTTCTATCAAAAGAACATTGAAATTTATGCTTCACATTTAATCTATTTTACTCTTTGAAGCTTAAAATATGGATCTATATTATATACAAAGTTTGAAGTAGAAAGACTAAGAAATCTAAAAAAAGAGGTGCATCACATTCTAGTTAATCTCTAACCCCAACTTCAATTTTGATTCCATGGTAATTATCAAAATAACCAAACAATAAGTTTCATTTTCTATCAAAAGAACATTGAAAATTATGCTTCACATTTAATCTCTTTTACTCTTTGAAGCTTAAAAGATGGATCTATATTATGGACAAATTTTGAAGTAGTATGATCGAGCAATTTGAAGCATCACATTCTAGTTAATGTTTAACCGCAACTTCAATTTTGATTCCATTGTAATTTATAGTTGAAGATAATCTATACGAGGTTGACCCAACTACAATTCATATTGAGATTTTTACTTTTGAAGTTTTTTTGGCTTGTTCTCAGCTGAAATTTGATTCCATTGCAATCTACATTTTAGGATAATGTATATTTTCCTTTAGCATACAAGTTTATTCCATTGTAATTTGGAATCACTATATTTTTTTTTATTATACAATTTGATTCCATTGTAATTTGCAATCACTTTCCCATCCAAAACAAAATCATTCATTCATAGTACAAAAAATTTGGATCACAATTCTTAGAAAAATGTTTTTTAAGCCACAGGGTGTCTTGTCACTACAAGTTACGGTGATTCAACGGTAGTATTATTGACTATTTGAGATTATTGACTATTTGAGATAAGCTTACAGGAATGATAATCTACCACATAAATGATAACCTGGACTAGTGCACATCGACTTACACAGAATTTCCCAAAAATTTTTGCAATATAAAGAGATACTTAGAGGCGTGTAAGCCTCGTAAGTGTGGACTAACATATTATACTTCAGGTTCCATGCCCAACTAGATAGTGAAATCCAAAACCAAAGTACCTACATTATCCATCTGAAATGAGAGCTCGGACACCAAATGGACATGAAGCAGTGATATAGGAAACTTGATACTATAGAGAGTATGGACTATTACTTGTCGCTACACCCAAAACCTGCAACTAGGGAAGTTATTTTAGGCCATCTATCTATTCAAGCATCAGTGGAGCACCCGAGTATGGGTATGAAGGATTTATATATGCATGGTGTAAATCTCTCTGTGACATCCACCGAGCGTGCATGCTCCTTGGGTAGATTTCGCTGAAAGTTGGTTAAGAGAACACAAGGGGCATGTGATTGGTTGGACAAACGAAGTCTTTGAGGGGTGGGAAATAGCACCTTGGGTGCACGATGGTGACGTATGGACCGAAGGGGGAACACACCTCACTTGCCTTTCGACAGATGATGAGGATTTGGGTTACGTTTGGGCAAGGATGGGGTGACTTACGTGTGTGCCCAAGAAGTGGACGTGTCTTCCCTTGGTAGAATGGGTGCATTGGAGAGGTTGAATGATCTAATCAACACACCCATGAAGAGTCACATCTGTCGGTTCAAGCAAACACACAAGGAAAGGGCTCATCATGTGGATGGCATGTGTCGGCATGAGGAGTGCGCCCAAGAATGGGTCACGTCAGTTCGAAAGGACATGAAGGTTCAATGAGTGCATGTGTTCATGGGTGTGTCGATCCACGAAGGGGCGTGTTAGTCTGTTTGGATGCATTGGTCTGTGAAGAGGTGTGATGCCCAAAGGACATGATGATTCTCAAAGGAGATGGTTGGAGGCCATATAAAGAAGACAAGGCACATGAGAAAGAAGGCTTAGTAGACAAGCAAGAGAACAAGCAAGGTCAAGCAACTAAGGTAGAGTTAAGAAGACATGGAAGACAAGTAACCAAGAGTGGGACGTGTTATCTCCATTTTGTTGGATAACTAAGGAGATGATGTATCGAGGCCCTCAAGTTGAAGATATGGAATGCTAAGAGACCACATGACTAGTAATGTCCTCTTGCACATACGGAAGCCCGCTCTATCACCAAATTCTTATCCATTTTCAGTGCATCCACCACACCAACTAGCTTCTGGAAGGTAGATGGGTCTTGCTCCATGCGATACAAGTCAGGTATTGTGGAAGACAATCACCCTAATATTTAATGCATTTAAACATGTTGTATTTTAGATGATTTTTTATTATAGAATGCCTACTTGGACATTATACTTTTGACCCTCTTTCACCTTGGTGAGTGTCATAGATTTCCTAGTATGTGGCCAACCTTTGGGGAAGGTTTGTGACTGGGGATCCCTTAAGGGGTTATTGTACCATTCCTGACCATACTTACCACTTTTTTCTCATCACACTCCCATCATATTGTCTTCTTCTAGACCCTTTGACTTTAGTGACCCAAGAAGGGCATGTACCTCATTTCATGGGAAGAAGGAGTTGAAGGCCCAGAGGGAGGGTTGCTGGAAAAAGATAAAAGGCAATCATTAACCTTGTAGATGATCACCCAGGGATCCTGAGGACAATGAAATGTCTCTCATAAGAAACTGATGGGACCCGTGAAAAATAATTAATACAAAATTTAGACCAAGGTGGAGCATGTGTGGGCATTGTTTTTAATGCTTAGGTAGAAGCCCCACACATGTTTCAACTTGGGGAAGCATGATGTGACCAGGGTGGAGTCAAGGTGGGCACAGTTTTTCATGATTAGGTAGAAGCCCCACCTTGGCTTCAAACTGGAAACATCCTAAAAGAATAAAAGGTAATAATTGGGCTTGGACAAAGGTTGCATTTAAAAAGAAGGTGCATCACACCCCCTACAAAGGAATCCATAAATGAAGCAATAAAATCCCTTGCATGTCACGAAAATCATTGACCTATGAACTATAAATCTCTTTCCACCTCATCATCCACTACATGACCTTGAAAGGCAATCGTTGGAAGCATACCCTACTTGAGGGTTTTGGTCTACCCAATAGGACTTTTATGACACCCCTCCCATACCTAGACGTGGTCAATTGTATAGGGTATTGGAGAATTTGTTTAATTTCATGAGGTAGTTTTGATGCACATGTTTAGGTGCCTTGATTATTAGATGTGGTTTACACTTGTCATGATAAATCTGACTTGATATCTTTGGAGTGTGTACCCTTTTGTTTTGCAGGACCTTGCTTGGTGGCCAGTTTTGGGAGAACAAGCCTAGCTTGGGATTCCATGGGGTAAAAATCCCACAGGTTGGATGTTATAGGCTTGCACACCGGATCAAAAATACATGCCTTGCAGTTTATCTTGTTGATTCTTACTCTAGTTGAAGGGTTTCATCTTGTTTTTGTCCCTTTTTCTTAGTTGTAAGGTTAACTAGTTGAACTTCTTGGGGAGTATAAGTGCATAAAACCCCACTAATCTCATCAATTTTGTCTTGGAAGTAATTTGTTACTTAAGGAAATGATAGGAGAAGTAAAAGGGCTTACACCCTCCTAGCACTCTATTGAGGGGTCCTAAATCCTTTTAACTCAACAGTAGGAACCGAACCCGCCACCGAGGCCCAATTAGACTCTGCAGCGTTTAATGGTAGAATGGTTCTCCATATCTTGCGATCTGGCCAATTAATCGATGGGCTTTACATAGTGATTGATAGGATGTCTTCTTATGAAAACTCCTCCTTCAGTTCAGACGTTCTTTTTTGTATTTTCTCTTATAGGTGGGATTGATACAAGATGAATGCTAGTATAAACCAATTGGGTAACAAAAGGGGAGGGACTTAACTACTGAATAAGGATGAGTTTGGGATAACCCTTTTGCTCGAGCATGCAGACAATGATTCTTACACCTACGACAAGCTTAGTACTAATACATTAACCTGTTGGTGTTTCAATTTTTGACTGAGATACGATTATCAAGAGAAAACATACAGGCAATAAACGATGGCAGAAAAACAGTTTTCTTAACTCTAATCATCAATCACATATTAACGCAACAATTTATTGTTCACCATTAAAGACAAGAACTGTAAAAATATTGAATCAGATAACTTATCAACAGATTTAGAATCTCTTACTCGTTACAACATCCATTCATGAGATGAAATTAGAAATAATTCTTCTTCATATCCAATCATACACGCTTTTGATGAAAAACACAAACTTGTTTATGGTCCTAAATAGGACTTCTCAATTAAGGTAGCTTCGAAATAGTTCTTTACAAATCCAAAAATGAGGGTGTTTGCAAAAACCATCGACCCTTTCTAACAAGTCGATCTTCTTAATTATAACATATAATTAACTAAAAATAACTATCAAAGTCCAGCTAAGTAAAAACAAAAATCGCCACATGGCTCTTTCATCACTCAGTATTCCAAAGTCATCCAATGGTTTCACTTGAGTGGATGACTCTTCTCATACTCCAACCATTGGATGAAGAGATCCTCGCATGTGTTAGCGTACGGGAACCTGTGTTGATCCATTGGGGCCGAAAGGATCTCCTTGATACCTACTGCCCGTGCCCGATATTTGACTATTTTAACACTTAATTGTTGTAGCAATGTCTGATCCTTGATCGGGTGCTCCATGAACTGTTGCACTTGACCTGGCGCCATGTTCGCCACCTTTGTTATCTCTGCAGCCCATGACGAGTCTTGTTCGACATGTAATTTGACTATGTCATGCAAGTCGACAAAGTCATTGGGTGTGTTGAATTCTGGAAGGTCGATGTCTCTCATCGCTCAGTTCACCTTGGTCTAGCTCTTTTCGCACTCGGCCCATTTCTCTTGGATTTTTCGATGAGGTTCTTGGGCCATTCTCACCTAGTATTGACCAACTTCTTTATGCAGTCAATGATACTATCCCTGAGTACCCGAATGTCGTGCTCTTTGACGTCTCAACCCTATTGAACGATGCTGATGTAGTCAATCCTCTCTATGACTTGGTGTGCTTTATCATACCACCTCTCCATATATTTACATGTTCCTAGTGCCATGAGGGTGTTTTTTTGGTAATCGACTATTCTTGTTGTGAACATGTGCCGCTCATTTGCAAATTTATCGTAGGCGTCTTGAAATTCACTTCTCAAGAACACCGAGGCTTGTGTGGACTCTTAGTAATATTTCACCAAATGGCATAGATGTTCCAACTCCTTCGACGCAGTGGCTAGCTCCTCTTCATCCCTTTTCTCTCTATCCAGGGTGGCATCTATGATTTTCATCCCTACGTCGATGAGCTCGGATGTCTTGGCATGCTTTGTGTTAATCAACTTTTCCTCCGTGGTGATGAGGATGGAGTGATATAAAGTAATCCTCCTCTTCTTGGTGGTTCTCTTCACGATAGATTTCATTTTCCAGTTATAGGAGATAGCATGTATATCAGAAACTTCATCCACGGGTTCAGGGATTTGTTGATCTCCCTAGGTAAGCATATTTCCCAAGCTCCTGACGGTGTATATTTGTTCAAGACTAGTTTCTTGAAGATCCTCCGTGTGTTTTGAAGGTTCGGCCTCTGTTTGTTGTTCATCGAGAGGTTCAGTACTGGTTGAAATTGAAGCATCGTGGGTAGACTCGGTACTTGATAATCAGTTGTTGAGATGTTTATTTCCTTCTGTGTAGCTTCTTACTTTTGCTCGCCCAACCCTGGCTCCTCCGTCAGACTGTCCATTTGAGTTTTCGGTACATCGAGTAGTTCATTGTCTAAGACACTTTCAACCTCCTATCCATTCTGTGGAGGGCCTCGAATTTGAGCATCGAGAGATGGGAAATATGCTTTCTCAGGATCATTTTTCTCTGTGATCTGCACAAGAGACACCAGGGACACCTCTGAACTTTCTTCATCATCATAGATATTTATCAATTCGCAGAGGGGGTTTGGTGTACTTTCTCTCCCTTACATTTTTACTATCTCTGGCTGAGCTGAAACGTCCCTCGGTGACCCAACCTATGGCATTGTAACTTCAGGGTTATCTAACCCAGTGATTTCATCAATTTGTATTAGCTCAGGGTTGCTTGGACCTACCCGACTTTCATCTGGGTTGTTAGCAAGGGCCCTAGTCATTCCTACGAGGTCCAGGTCATCCTGCAGCTAATCAATTACTCACTACACCTGTTCTATCATGAGAAATCTCCTTTCCCGTGCATCTGGTGTCATAGGAAATCCTTTGTTCTGCATCAGAGCCACCATGGGAACCTTTGTTGATTCTATCACTCTGATTTCTTCCCTGGTTCTGAGGGCCTCTTAAGTCAATTTATCTACGGTTGTCGCATGTTCATCTAGGCTCATGGCCTTGAACCTGGTCATTTTGGGGTCAACCATCCTTGCTACCATCTTGTCCTAGTCCTAGGCATTTTTCGTGAAGACTTCATCTTCAAATTTTTTGTGGGCGTACGGACAGCAGGACAACACTTGTGAAGCATGTTGCAAGACCAGGCCCTTTGGATCATACTTGTAGAATCGGACCGTCTGGAATCTGAACTCGATTTGGCTCAGCCCTTCTTGTTTGGCTTGAGTGGTATCCTTAACCAAGTAGAAACCTACATGGAAACCATAGGGTATGAACGCCCTCTTCTTGTCCTTGACCAAGGTGGCATTGTAGCCTTGCAATATGGTTTGATAGCATATTTATCCTACTACAAGCCGGTCCGGGACATGAGCTGGTAAGATATGTGGCGCTCCGGTGGCCCTGAACACCCTGATGTAGGTGTCGCACTCATCCAAGTACCAGTGGCCTACCTTTGATATCATTTTCTTGGCCGTAGCCGATAGTATTGGGCATTCCTTATTAAAAATAAAAAAATAAATTTGTGTGATGAATTCATCGCAGATGAGGGAGTAAGACTTTCTATACCTATTTTCCCATAGCACACTAAAGTAGACATGGACCTGGAGCTCTGCAACATGTCAGCTTAGATTCATGTCAGCTAATATGTTTCTTGCACACATGACATCGAGAAAATAAGAAGCCACGGTGTCTCTTCTTCGTTCGACGTCTAAGCTTGTTGTATACAAATGATTAGTTGTTTATAAATTATCGCTCCCCAGTTGAAACCAATCCTGGAGATTGCCACTGGGTAATCCAAGGGCATCCACACCTCTGAAAATATGGAGCAGTCCTTCTCTCCATATAATCGGAAGATGAGAGCCATCAAATAGATGTATGACTCCCTTAAATTGGTCGTCATGTACCAGCCAGTGCTCCGATTGGTGTACTTATTTTTCACCCTCCACCATGAGGCCATCACCCGACTAGTGTCGTGGCATTCATAGAACTTCACCATGAAGTCTGTGCTCAACTACTCCTCAGGATCTCTAAGCTTGTAGTATTTTTGAACTTCCACCGATAAGAACACTCCAACACACCCACCATTGTCATCATTGATTGAACATTTATGTGTGTTTGTGTGGTCGATGAGCCACTTTAGGACTTCAATACAGGGAAAAATAGGGGTTCTACTTGCCACCATATGCATGTACGATCGTGGGATGTTCGAGAACACCTCGTCGTCAAGCGCTCTTACATCTGGATCACTTTGTGGGACATATTTTGGGTATTCCTCCTGACTGATCTTGTTAAAGAGTTCTCCCCAATGTGGGAGCACCATATTAGACCTCGTGGTTTCCTCTGTATCTCCAAAGGTCGGAGGCTGAATGAAAACCTTCTTTGTTGTTGTCTTAATGACAGGTTCTAGCCTCGGAGTGTATTCTAATTGTTTTGGGGCCCCTGGAGAAGAGCCTTCGCCTACCTCTGGTTCTTTCAGCTTCGATGCCCTCGGCGATCGTCTTGTGGTTGGATTTCTTGGCGGCATTGTTCCTGCAACTTAAAATAAAATTTTAGAGACTGTGTAAAGAACAAAACTGGATAAAAAAACATATAAATTGTAGCCATGTAAAATCCACAGACTTGGATACATACCTGTAAAACTTGCTAAAACTTGGTTATTTTTATACTCACGGGGTCTCTGCAGCCTTCAAATTACTCGTCTTGCTTCTTCGGATGCTCTGGAATTTTCTCACGCACAGAATGATTTCATTTACAACGGCTCAAGAGAATTTAAATAGGGAAGAACTTACCGTGTCGCATAAGACATTCAATTCAGGTGATGAGTGAGATTTTAACAAATCTGTCACTGAATCTCTAAAAGTTAAATTCATCATGGGTTGACGATGGAGGAACGAGTGGTGATGTGTTTTATCAGTGATTTTAAACAAATGTTTTGATTGGCGCACGAAGTAGCAACTAATGTGGTATTTGGTATTAATTAGCTCCTTAAATGCTCAGAATCCAATCGTATCTAACACTAAAACGTCCCATCGTGTCACTCTCTCAGTGGGTGAATTGGGGATTAGGGATGTGTTATGAACGTTTTCATTGATGTCCTTCTACAAAAGCTCTGACGCCGATCAATTTCACCGTACAATGCTGCCATGGAAAAACTGACTCGGAGGTGTGACTCGGACCTAGGGAACCAAGAATGACTCGGGGTAAAAATTAGATCGTACGGTTCTCCAATCTGGTAAAGACGCATGGCGTTGAAGACCGGTGACCTAATTATCGTGTATTAATCGAAGTCGGGACTTTCCTTAAGTTATTCATTATAAAAAAAACCTTAGCTTGCCGATACCGAAAAGGTATCCAGGGTCAGCGATCGATGACAAACCTATCAAGTGCTTTCTTTGGATTAGCTTCCTCGAAAAAGTCCCGATGCCGAAAACGCATCGGGGATTGGCGATCGGGAATATCGTTTAGTGCAGTTAGAATGTTTGTTGCGATCCTTTTAGGCTTTCCCTGATTCCAATAAGCACGTCGGGCATTGGCTATCGACAATATATTTTCTTTATTTCTTAGTGTTTAGTCCACTCGTATTTTACCAATGTCGAAGGGGAATCGGATATCGATGCTATCCTTATGCAAGACTTGTCACAAAATAAAAACTTCCTTTTGTCGATACTGATGAAGATTGAAAATCGACGACTGAGGTTTCCCGAGTGGTTCGTTTCCTTCTTTGAATTCCTTCCAGTGTTGAATCTGAGCGCGTAGGGTGAAGTGTTTTGGTTGTTAATTCTTTATTCAGGTGTTAAGGAATTTTAAATCATGGGGTTTCATAAGTTGAAACAAACCTGAATAGATGATGAGAGTCATGATAATAAGCAAAGACAAAACATTTCTCAAAATGAAGTCGAATCAGACATTGCAAAGATCAAGTGGTACCCAAAAAAGTAAAAATTTGACATAGGTGTTTTTAGGGTGTGTTGAGTGCTCAACAAATGGCGACTTACTGGGCGAAAGTAGAATCCTTGTTCCTACCTCGGGCTTGGTTGATGCAAAATTTGTTTAATATATTAACTGGTTCTTTTATCAGAGCCTCTTTTATCCTTGCATTTGAAATTATCTGGTTTGTGCATTTGGGCCTCCCTGTGGGGTTTTCAACCTTTATTCCACCTTCGTTTCCTACAACCCTAAATCACACCCCTTTTGAAAAGAGTCTAGTAAAGCATTCACTGGCACTAGGCCTTTTAGTTACCCTTATTCACTTGCTATGGTGTTTCTTCGCTGCCAAAGAGTGTCCATAGCCCCGGTGGAGTCACCCTGACATCACAGACCTTGATCCGCTATTAGCGAGCGTCCATAGCCCCGACAGAGTTATCTG
>JASDQU010949900.1:0-10619 GCA_032191745.1 Picea mariana | reverse complement strand
TCCATTCACCGAGAGGGCATCAGGTTCCCCCCTTAGATTCTGCAACCGATACATATCCACCCCAATCTTCTCAACCACCCAGAAAGGTCCGAGCCATAGATTCTGAAACTTAGAATGTTTTCCTTTCGGCTCATTTGCTCTGTCCCATTTTAGGACTAAGTCTCCCACTTCAAAACTCTTATATTTAGCCTTATGCTTATTGAACCACATTTTCACTATCTATTGATGAGATACAAACTTTGATTTTTCTTTCTCCCTTTCTTCTTCCAGCATGAGGAGGGCATCAATTCTTTGTTGTATGACTGATGAGGTTTGTCCTCTCGAATCCTGAGAAATTTGAAGAGATGGAAGATATATCCTGTTCGGGAGAATGGCTTCATGTCTGTATACCATAAATTATGGGAAATTACCTATAGATTCCTTGGGTGTAACTCTATCGGCCCATAAAGCATTATGAAGTGAACTATGCCAATTCCTCTAGTTGTCTTCAATTGTTTTATTTAATATCCTCACTAGGTTCTTATTGGTTGATTCTACCACCCTATTCCCCTGTGGATAATAGTTTTCAGAGTATCTAATTATGATTCATTTTTTTAGAGAAAACTTTGTTAATAGGGTGGAAGATAAGTAAGCGGTGTTATCAAAAACAAGGACAAAAGGCATACCGAACCTTCTGATCAGTTGTTGTTCTATGAATTGGATCACCACCTTCCCGTTTACATGATTTAGAGGGATGGCCTCTGCCCATTTCGTGAAATAATCTGTGGCAGTTAGTATGTATCTATGTTGTTTTGAAGAACTCGGTGTAATTTCCCCTATGATATCTAACCCCCATTGTTTGAATGGCCTGGAAACGACCATCGGTTGGAGTGGGACAACTGCTCTCTTCTCCTTCCACGTGCTTATTTGACAAGTCTTACAATCTCTAGCGTATGTGTGAGTGTCCCTGAACAAAGTAGGCCAATAATAACCAGCTCTCAGTATTTTATGAGCAGTGGTGTTTCCTGCAAAATGTCCACCTGTAGGACCATCATGGAGCTCCTTTAGAACTTTGTCTACATCTTCACGTTCGAGACATATTAAAAGTACCCCATCATAATTAACACAAAAGAGAACTGAATTTATGAGGCGATATTGTGCGGATTTTAACCTGAGGGCCCTCCTTTCCCTAGGGTTTAGGTTTTCTGGGCAAGTTCCATGATGCAAGAGATAAGTCGATTTCTCGTACCAAGACTCTTGCCCTAGGGAGAGATATGAAGCTTCAACACACCATAATGCCAATTCATTCTCCCATCTGGGGTCTTCATTTACTTGGTCTTGGGATTCAACTGCCAGTTTTCATAACCCTTGTCCCTTAACCAGTTTAGCAGGTTTTATATCTAGATCAAATTCTTGGACTACTTCCATCCAGTTTTCTCTTCTTTCCCCCATCTCTTGTTGAGTGAATAGGGATCGTACTGCATGGTGAGGCATGATGACTTTGGTATGGTTCTTAAGGATGTAAGATATGAAGTGTTTCACTACTTTGTATACAACATAAGCATGCTTTTCTATAGCAGGGTAATTTGGTTCGGCCCCCTGGATATTAGTGCTCATGAATGATATTGGGGCCTCATTGTTGTCATCATCCTTCTGATTCAATAATGAAGCTAGTGATTGGTCGGAGGAAAAAGTGTAGAGAAATAAATCTTTGCTGAAGTCGGGACTCCGTAACACTGGAGCCTGAGATATTGAAGTCTTAATATTGTTCAAAGCCCTCTTTCGTTCATTATCCCACTTAAATTCAGGATGTTTACAAATCATTTTTTGTAAGGGTTTGATAGTTTCAGCGAAATTGGGGGTGAATTTCCTCACAAAATTGATTTTCCCGAAGAATGATTGCATAGCCCTTTTGTTGTGGGGTAATGGAAGTTGATCTATAGCCCTAATCCTTTTTGTGTGTATGTGAATACCTTCTTGAGATATAATATGACCTAGCAATTTACCTTCCTCGACACCAAAGATAGTTTTCTTAGGGTTTAAGGTGATACCGTATTTCCTACATCTTCCGAAAATCTGGGTTAAGTGTTTGATGTGATCTTGTCTATTCTTTGAATACACAGTCATGTCATCCAAATAGACTACTACACACTTGTTGATTAGTCCTCGAAATTCTACGTCCATGGCCCTTTGGAAGGTCGCTCCTGCATTGATTAACCCAAAGGGCATGTGTTTATAAGCAAAGGTTCCCCACTTGGTTTGGAAGGTAGTTTTCAAGCGGTCTTCTTTTGAAACTAGAACCTAGTTGTAACCTGAGAAACCATCTAGTGGGGAGAAAATATTAGAGCCAGACATGGTCGGCAAGAGTTGCTCCATTGGTGGGACTAGGTAGTTGTCCTTTTCTGAAGCTCTGTTGAGGTTTATGAAATCTATGCATAGGCGGATCTCCCCAGACTTTTTCCTCACAGGAACCAAATTTGCTACCCATGCGGAGTGTCTAACTCGGAAAATAATCTTGGCATCTAGTAGTTTCTTTAACTCCTGACACATAAGAGGATCTAGGGATGGGTGGTATTTCTGGAGCTTTTGTTGGAAGGGTTTTACTTCAGGTTTTAACGGGATAGTGTGTTGAATGATACGAGTATCATAAGTTTTCAGATCTCGGTAGGACCATGCAAAGACATCTTGATATTTTCTGAAAATTTTGAGATAAGCCTTCCTTTCCTCTTTAGATACTGTCTTTCCGAGATTTATATTTTTGGGGTTTTCCAGGGTTCCTAAATTTATAGTTTCGTGCATGGGACAAGAACTCCTTGTCTTCGCATTCTTTGACCTTTTAAATCTTTCCCTTAGGTCAAAAAAAAATTCTAAATTGGATATTCCCTTCGGTATTGTGTGAGACATTGGTTTGTCAATCGGTTGATCTGTCTAAGGATCGGTTGCTGCTGCTTGTTTCTAGAATACTTCATCATCAATAGCCAAGTCTTCAAAATTATCTTGATTGGTCAAAAAAATTATGATCTGTTCATCTCCTTCAAATACCTTCCAATTAGAAATATTGTAGGGCACCGAAGGTTTGTAGAGTAGCTCCAAAGTGAACTAGGAGGCTTCATAATCTTCTAGAGGTGATAGCCTTGAGGCAGCAGTGGCCATAGAATCAACAAGAATGTTATTTGTTCTGGGGATCGCTCTAATGTTGAAGGCTTCAAAATGCTCTATTATCCTGTGCACTTCCTGTTGGTAATTCCTCAGGTGTAGAGAGTTGCAATGTATAGTGTTCCTTACTTGTCTAACGATGATTTCAGAATCTTGAAAACCTTCAATTATTTAATGTTTACTTCCATGGGTTTCTTTAGCCCTTGTACTACAGCTTCATACTCATCGTTGTTGTTTGTGCATTCGAATTCTAGTCTACGGGATAGGAAATTTTGTTTACCATTTGGATCAATGAGGATGCACCCTTCTCCTGACCCTTCTTTCGATTTAGATCCATCAAAGTATAAGGTCCAAACTTGTGGGCAAAACCTATTAGCTTCCTCTTTCTTGTCACTTTTATCCTCTTCTCTTGTTTGTTCTGTGATTTCTAACACAGGTTCTTGACAGAAGAGGGTTTCCTCTGCCGTCGTCGACAATTTCTCTTGAAAAATCATTTCAGAGTTTTTAGTAAGAGGGACATCAGATGAGAAGGGGGATAAATGCTTGAAATCGGAGTCACGGGAATAATTTCCTAGCATGGGGAAATATGCCGATGAGGGTTCATTAAGGGTTTCTAATTCGGTGATAGTATGTTTTAGATATCTTTCCCTATCGATCTTGATCATATTCGGGTGTCCTTTTAATGGCATCCAGAGGTGATCTCAGTCTGTACTAAAGTATTTGTTTAACTTATCGGACCAATCTCGACTCAATAACAATCCATAAGCTTCTAGGATATCTACTACAATGATGCAATTACTTGCACAAATTTAGGGTATGTCGCTATTCTAATCATTACATATTTGAGTTCTCACATGACCTTCACCTGGGTTCTGTCTAGTTGTATCACATGTTTATCGCTTTTGAGAGGGGCTGCATTTAAATTTTTGCAAATAGACAATGGCATAACATTGGAGGATGCTCCTAAGTCAACCAAACAATTATGGAGGTTTCTGTTGAAAACTTCAAACGTCGAAAGGAATGGTGGGACAAAAGGTTTTCCCTTCTTATCCTCAGAGCATGCGTTCACAGTTGGTTTATTTCTTAGATCCGTGGGAGTTAGATTTCCTCCTTGGTTAGTGCTTGTTGTAGGATTTTCTACTGATTTCGATGCTTGTAACAGAAAGTCCTTTTGCTGAGGGATTATACACATGTCCATGACCGATATATTTGCCTTCAACTTTTTCAAGTCTTCTACTATGTTTTAGTCTAGCTTGGGCGATTATCATGTATGGATGTTTATAGGGTTTCTTCGGGGATCAAAAGGTGCTTTCAAGTGATCGAGAGCTGGTTTTCCTCCCGAAGTTTGGGTCGTAGTAAGGTCGTTTGAGACAGGTTGACCCCTACTTTGTGTTTTCATATCCAAGACTTTTGCGGGTGGTTCTTGAACCTCAAATAGGTCATCGGAAGGCATAGGTAGGTCAAGGTTCCATATCAACATGGTTGTTTCTTCTGGTGGATCAACTTCTTTCTAATCGACAATATTCATAGTTGAGTCGCTTGATTGTTCAGTTAGGGAAACTTCATCTAGAAACCAGTTGGCTATCAAATTCATGGCATGCACCCATTGAGGGCAGTCTCTTTCAGAGTGTTTCTCTTGATGATAATTACAGAAATAATCGGATGCTACATTTCCAAGATCGATGTTTAAGTTGGTTGGGGAGTTTCAATTTCTTTGAAAGGCAGATTTATTTTAAAAAAGGGTTTATAGGGCCTTTGACCTTGGTTTCCCTCCCCTGCACTTCTCTTCATGTCTATGATTTCGTTTGAAAACTTATTGACCATTTGTTCTAGGTCTTCTATGTCCCCACTTCCCTTTTAGGGACCTTGTTTTGTTTGTTTCCCTGGGGCTCTAGTTAATAGGAGTCCTCTCCTGGGAGGAGGCTGAACTTCTTTCTTAACTAATGAGACTTGGCCTTCCTTTCATCCTTTCATTTAGAACTCTATCATTTTGTCTTCTTCAACATTCTCAGCTAAGGTTGGTTTGGCAGCCCATTTCACAAACATGGAAATAGAAGTTGGGAGAGCGTTAGCATATACTTCGATTTGAAACTCCTGAGTAGGTTTAGCTTCGGGTTGGAATTTGTTTAATATAGTGGTAAATATTTGATTGAAGTCTTTAACCTTCTCCTTTGAACTCATGGTGGAAGAAAACAAATCAACCATCAAAGATCCTATAGTGGTTTCTTCTGCAAATTTATCTAGAAAATCCTTTTGAAACCTCGTCCAACTAGTTATGGATCCTACAGGAAAGTTAAAATACCATGTGGAGTCCAAGTTCTCAAAAGTGTAGGGGAATATCCTT
The DNA here is from genome assembly GCA_032191745.1 of Picea mariana. Lineage (NCBI taxonomy): Eukaryota > Viridiplantae > Streptophyta > Pinopsida > Pinales > Pinaceae > Picea > Picea mariana. The sequence continues at coordinate 5,140 of JASDQU010949900.1, read as the reverse complement.
CATACTATGTCTTCATGTTGGACATTCATCAGTCTAATAGCTAGTATGAATTTTTTAATATGGTCTTTAGGCAATCCTGTGGTTTCAGGATCGAATTTAGGGAGTAACTTTTCTGGATGTCAGGGAAGGTTATGTACTTGCCCAGGGATGGCCAAAGCATCTCTGGCCAACCAAGGTTGATTATTCTAAGGTGGGTTTCCCCTTTATTCATTATGATCGTTGTTATATTCCATGTCATCTGATCCCGAGACTGAGCATTCTGAGTTAAACCCTTCCTCGTCGGAGAAGTCGTCGAGCTCGGAGCAGTTATCCGCCGGTGTTTCGGGGATTAGATTAAGAGGATGTTTGATTTCGGTGAGGGAGAAATCTATCAGGTCTTATACTGTGTGGAAGAAAACCTAGTCGGGGGTGTCAACCACTGGTCTTCTTACTTGTTTTCTACGCAGAAGTAACGGGGCTAAGGGAAGTGCTCTAATTTGTCAGGCATAAGCTCTTGTTATTCTTTTAAACTGGTTCAAATCCTCATGAAGAAGAGCGTAAGGTATCTCAGGGAATAGATGTTCTTCCTCATACTGGTGTGAGTTACTCATTTTAGGAGTACTCGGTGTGTGTGGTTTGTCTTGAGAATGACTAGCCATGCATGTGGGCTATTTTGAATCTACAGGCTGTCTGAAATATTATGTTAAATATATTGTCAACCATTCATTCTTCAAGCCCTCCTTCTAGTGCCAATTCTATTAACGGGTCCTAAATACTTTTAACTCAATAGTAGGAACCAAACCCACCATCGAGGCCCAATTAGACTCTGCATCCTTTAATGGTGGAATGGTTCTCCATATATTGTGATCCGGCCAATTAATCGATGGGATTTATGTAGTGATTGATAGGATGTCTTCTTATGAAAACTCCTCCTTCATTTCAGACATTCTCTTTTTGTATTTTCTCTTATAGGTGGGACTGATACAAGATGATTGCTAGTATAAACTAGCTGCGTAACAAAAGGGGACGGAATTAACTACTGAAGAAAGTTGATTTTTGGATAACCCTTCTGCTCGAGCATGTAGACAATGATTCTTATCAAAATTAACCTGTTAGTGTTCCAATTGTTGGTTAGTACTAATACATTAACCTGTTGGTGTTCCAATTGTTGACTGAGATACGATTATCAAGAGAAAACATACATGCAATAAAAGATGGCAAAAAAATAGTTTTCTTAACTCTAATCATCAATCACATATTAATGCAACGATTTACTTTTCACCATTAAAGACAAGAACTGTAAAAATATTGAATCAGATAACTTATCAACAGATTTAGAATCTCTTACTCGTTACAACATCCATTCATGAGATGAAATCAGAAATAATTCTTCTTCATATCCAATCATACACGCTTTTGATGAAAAACAAAAACTTGTCTCTGGTCCTAAACAAGACTTCTCAATTAAGGCAGATCCGAAATAGTTCTTTACAAATCCAAAAATGAGAGTCTTTACAACAACCATCGACCCTTTCTAACAGGTCGATCTTCTTATTTATAACATATAATTAACTAAAAATAACTATCAAAGTGCACCTAAGTAAAACAAAAAATCACCACATGGCACTTTCATCGCTCAGTCTTTCAAAGTCATCCAATGGTTTCACTTGAGTGGATAACTCTTCTTGTACTCCGACCATTGGATGAAGAGATCCTCGTACGTGTTGGCGTACAAAAACCTATGTTGATCCATCGGGGTCGAAAGGATCTCCTTGATCTCTATTGTCCATGCCCAATATTTGACTATTTTAGCACTTAACTATTGTAGCATTGTCCGAACCTTTATCGAGTTCTCCATGAACTGCTACACTTTCCCTGGCGCCATGTTCACCACCTTTGTTATCTCCGCAACCCACAATGAGTCTTGTTCGACATGTAATTTGACTATGTCGTGCAAGTGGACAAAGTCGTGCAAGTGGACAAAGTCATCGAGTGTGCCAAATTCTGGAAGGATGATGTCTCTCATCGCTCGGTTGACCTTAGTCCATCTCTTTTCGCACTCAGCCCACTTCTCTTAGATTTCCCAAGGAGGTTCTTGGGCCATTCTCACACAGTATTCAACTGACTTCTTTATGCGGTCGATGCTACTATCCCTGAGTACTCGAATGTCGTTCTCTTTGGTGTCTCAGCCCTGCTAAACGAAGTTGATGTAGTCGATCCTCTCCACGCCTTGGTGTACTTTCTCATACCACCTCTCCATATATTTACATGTTTTCAGTTCCATGAGGGTGTCTTCTTGGTAATCGATTATTCTTGCAGTGAACAAGTGCCGCTCGTTTGAAAATTTATGGTAGGCATCTTGAAATTCACTTCTCAAGAACATCGAGGCCTATTTGGAGTCTTGGTAATATTTCACCAAATGGTGTATATATTCCAACTCCTTCAGAGCAGCATCCAGCTCTGTTTCATGCCTTTTCTCTATGTCCAGGGTGGCATCTTTGATTTCCATCCCTGCGTCGATGAGCTCGGATCTTTTGGCATCCTCTGTGTTAATCAACTTTTCCTCTATGGTGACGAGGATGGAGAGATCTAGAGTAATCCTCCTCTTCTTGGTGGTTCTCTTCACGATAGCTTTCCTTTTCCGGTCATAGGAGATAGCATTTATATCAACAACTTCATCCACGGGTTCAGGGATTTGTTGATCTCCCCAGGTAAGCATATTTCCCAGGCTCCCGATGGTGTATATTTGTTCAAGACTGGGTTCTTGAACCTCCTCCATGTGTTCCAAAGGTCCAACCTCTGGTTTTTGTTCATTGGGAGGTTGAGTACCAGTTGAAATTGAAGCATTGGGGGTAGGATCGATACTTACTTCATAATTGGTTGTTGAGATGTCGATTTCCTACTGTGGAGCTTCTTCCTTTTGCTCGCCCAACACTGGCTCATCCGTTGGACTATCCATTTGAGTGTATGGTACATCAAGTAGTTCAGTGTCTAAGAAACTTTCGACCTCCTGGTCATTCTGTGGAGGGACCTGAATTTGAGCGTCGGGAGCTGGGGAAGATGCCTTCTCGGTCTCCTTTTCCTCTGTGATCTGCACAAGAGTCACCAGGGACACCTCCAAACTTTCTTCATCATCATAGATGTTTATCAATTCGCGGAGGGGGTTTGGTGTACTTTCCCTCCCTGATATTATTACTATCTCTGGCTGAGCTAAAACGTCCCCCGGTGACCCGTCCTATGGCGTTGTAACTTCAGGGTTATCTAACCCGATGATTTCATCAATTTGTATTAGCTTAGGGCCGCTTGGGCCTACCCGACTTTCATATGGGTTGTCCGCAGGGGCCCTAGTCATTCCTATGAGGTCCAGATCGTCCTGCAACTGATCAATTACTCCTTGCGCCTGTTCTATCTGTAATTTTTAAACCCGTGAAGTAAATCAATGCATATAGATTCTTAAGCAAAACATAATTTAATCAATGGCTCATACATAGAGTACACAGAGATTTTATACCGGAAACCCTCAACCGGGAAAACCTTTCTTATATTCATTATATCGAATTTCACCATTCACCATACAATATATACAATGTTTTTAGGTATTTCGTAGATACCAAAACCCTAATCCCTTAATCCGGGATTAATTTACAAAACCGCTAAAAATAGAAAAATCTGTTAAAAATAGCAAAAACCGCCCCAAAAAAAAAATCGGGGCACTACCCTAAACACTGCACGTAACCAGGGGGGGCATACATGCCCCCCCCCTAGGAAAGCGCCTGATGCACATGACACAAAGGCCACTACTAGAGGGATCGTCAGATGCAGTTGTCATATCTAATGCGCCCACACACACACATGCAAAGAATATAACACATACCCAACATTCTCCCACTTGTTGTTTTTTTTGCATCCAGGGGTCCAGGGGGTTATATAGTCAACAATCCAGGGTAGAAATTCCCATTGTTACTCTACACCGAGAGAAATTTTCTGTGCTCACGTACTTTGTCAATGAATCTGCAACATTCTTCAAAGTGTCAACCTTTTCCAGCAACACCTTCTTTTCCTCAACCATGTCTCGCACAAAGTGATACTGAACATCAATATGCTTTGTCTTCAAATGATAAGCTAGGTTCTTTGCTAGGAAGATTGCACTCTGACTGTCACAATTTAATCTCATTACTTGTTGTACCAACCCAATACCTGAAAACAATCTTTGTAACCATATTGCTTTCTTTCTTGCATGAGTGGCTGCCATGTATTCAGCTTCTGTAGTTGAGAGTGCCACTACAACCTGTCTTTTGATCATCCAATTGATTTCTCCTCCAAACAGGCTAAACACATACCCACTTGTAGATATTATGTGATCCATATCTCCATCCCAGTCTACATCAACAAAGCCATGTATCTCCAGCACTCTGTCCAATCCTGGTCTTCCTTGGAAGTTAGTAGCACAATCCATAACTGGTAGTGCCACGAAGATACCTAAATGCCCTCTTTACTTTTGTCCAATGCTCCTTCCCTGGTTTTCACATATACCTTCTCAAAACTCCCACTGCATGTGCAATGTCCAGTCTAGTACAGACCATTGCATACATCAAACTGCCAAATGCATTGGCATACAGAACATGGGACATGTCCTCTTCTTCTTCCTGTGTCTTGGGACACTGATCTGCAGATAACTTTACACCTATAGGAGTAGGAACCTTGACCGGTTTACTTCCATGCATATTAAACCTCTACAATATCATCTCAACATAATTTCTCTGATTCAACCTGAGTTTCTTGTTTGCACGATCTCTTTTAATCGCCATTCCCAGAATGAAGTTAGCAGCACCGATATCCTTCATGTCAAATTTGGAGGATAGTTGCGATTTCAACTCCTTGATAACATCCATGTTATTTCCTACCAACAACATGTCATCAACATACAACACTACATAAATGAAGTGATTACCAACCTGCTTGGAATATGCATAGTGATCAGCCCTCCTTCTTACAAATCCCAATCCAAGGATGTATGTGTCAAACTTTTGGTACCACATCCTAGGTGATTGCTTCAGACCATATAGTGACTTCTTTAGCTTACAGACCAACTCTTTCTTTCCCTTCACTACAAATCCTTCTGGCTGCTTCATGTAGATTTCTTCTTCCAGATCCCCATGTA